>PVJI01027714.1:0-16821 GCA_004026765.1 Micronycteris hirsuta
AAAAAAAAAGGAATTTATTTCCTTATAATTCTGTAGGCTAGAAGTCTAAAATGAAAGGAATCCAAAACCCATGCAGGGTTGTTTCTTCTGAAGCCGCTCTCCTTGGTTTGCAGACCGTGACTTTCGCCCTTTAACTATCATGGCTTTTTCACTGCATGTGCACTCCTGGTGTCTCTTCAGTTTCTTATAAGAACAATAGTGCTATTGCATTATGACTCAACCATTACGACCTTGTTTAACCTTAAATACCTCCTTAATAGCCCTATCTCCAAATACAGTTACACTGGGAGTTAGAGCTTCCACATATGAATTTGGGGGAGACAAACTGCCGTCCATTAGAGGAGGGAAGAAAGAGCAATCGCAAAGTATTTTTTCAAAATAATCATAAATAGCATTGGAATTACATGTTGCCAGCAAAATGGAAAGAAGGAAGTAAATCTAAGTGAAATTTAACTTGCTAAGAGGTTAGGAGTGAGAGTGAGGGAATAAATACATTATGTGAATTAAGAATAACATTTGTATTGGCTCTTACACGACAAGAACTTGTTTTAGGGGCTGGTGAGTTGGCAATAAACAAATATTTTAAGTCTAATTCACTATATGAGAGAATTTAGCTTTATTTTAAATTCAGAGATAGGTTTTTTGGAGGGATTTTCATGATACAATTTATAAATACAAAAAGACATATAGGAAACAGACTTCTCAAAAAAAAAAATCCCAATTTATAAATAAAGCATTTTCATTTGGATAGGACCAAAAACAAAATAAAACAATTGAATGATTGTCTTATATATAATCCAGACATAAAAAGATATGTAATAAAACTTGCAATGATTAATTGGGCATTGGGTAATATTAATACTTTAAATTTACTATCTGTACAAACTGATAAGAGTTGAAATATGCATTATAATAATATTATGTATACATGAGTTGGTCAGTCTTTTCAATATTTCAGATTCTCTACCAAAGATTAATTGGTAGGTTCATCATGAAAGGTCAAGTAATACCTTACATATGTGTAACCACTCAGTATTATGTTATAACCAAAAAATTATTCTGTATTATTAAAGATATATTTTATTCATATTGACTAACCCTCATCTGTTCATTTTTAAATGTGCAATAATTACCTTTGAAAGTTAAATCACTTAGGCTTTCTATGCAAGCAATGGTTAAATTAGATGCTAACAATAGTGAGCTTCATCAGAGCAGCATTTGGGACGCACAGCAAGGATGTCAGTTATAATTAGAACATTTGGACAGGGAACTAAAGAAAAAAGTTAACATTGAGGATCATCACAGGTAACTGTGAACTTCATCATTCTGGCTAACAACAATAATACATTAAAAAATTAATCTGATCTTTTTAAAAATTTCAGCCATAAATAATACTATTCTTGACAGTATAATAAGAAGTTTTTTTTATTACTAAATATGCCTGCTGTGAAAGGGAGTAATTAATTAGCTGTTGAACTTAAAATGATAAAAAAAGAAGGGTGAATTCTGGGCCATTATAATTTTAATAGAAGATGTGTTGCTGTTCACTACTTCTTTTCAAAAAGGTTTTACAGTTTTGGAATGTTAGAATAAATTTGGTCATGGTCCACCATTTTCATCTGTTGGTTTTCTTTGTATTTATATATTTTATCTTTGCTATTTTAAATAAGGTCAAACTTAATTCTTTTCCTATAAAGGATTTGGTGCTTGCTGGGGGAAGGGCATATAAGGAAACTAAATGGTAATGGAAAAATATAATAAATATTATATAAAAAATAGACTTTCAGCCAAGTCAGAGCATAGGTAGATATTCTTCGTTTCCTCGCACAACCAAAAGAAGGGTAACAACAAAGTTAAAAACAAAAAAAACCACCAGAACCGCCAGAAAATTGAACTGTATGGAGTTCTGACAACCAAGGAGTTAAAGGACAAACATTCATCCAGAATTGTAGGAGAGGCAGAGGTAACAGCCAGGGCACAGGGGATGTGCAGCAAGACAGTGGCTGGCTGACCAGATGGCGAGGTGTCCGCTGACAGGCCAGGGAGTCCCACATTTGCCTGCAGATTAGCTGGGAGGAACAACTGGGGAGTGAGATAGGCAGCACAAATCAGGTTTCCCTCAATTAAATGATAGGCAATCAAAGCCTCAAAACCTCTGGCTGTAAAAACTTGTGGGGGTTACAGTGGTGGGAGAAACTCTCAGCCTCACAGGAGAGTCCACTGGAGGGGCCAACAGGATACTAGAACATACACAAACCCACACATCTGGAAATCAGTACCAGAGGAGCCCAATTTGCTTGTGGGTAGCAGGGGAAGTGACTGAAAGAGGGGCAAGAACTCAGCAAGCAGTCTTGTTCCTTCTCTGACCCCACGCTCACATACAGCACCACAATGCAACAAAGTGGGTGGCCTCACCCTGGCGAATACCAAAGGATCCGCCCCTTATAACATAACATGTGCTCCAAGACAAAGAAAGATGGCCCAAATGAAAGAACAGATCAAAACTCCAGAAAAAGAACTAAGCAACAAGGAGATAGCCAATCTATTCAGATGCAAAGTTAAAAACACTGATGATCAGGATGCTCACAGAAATGATTGCGTACAGATGCAAAATAGAGGGAAAAGTGAAGGCTATGCAAAGTGAAATAAAAGAAAATGTACAGGGAACCAACAGTGCAGGGAAAGAAACTGGGACTCAAATCAGCAATTTGGAACAAAAGGAAAAAAATAAGCATCCATCCGGAACAAAATGAAGAAACAAGAATTCAAAAAACTGATGAGAGGCTTAGATACCACTAGGATAACTTTAAATATTCCAGCATCCAAATCATAAGGGTGCCGGAAGGAGACAAAGAAGAACAAGAAATTGAAAATTTACTAGAAAAAATAAAGAAGGAAAACAATGGAAATAGATTTCTAAGAAGTTCAGGAAGCTCAGGGAGTCCCAAAGAAATTGGACCCAAGGAGGAATACATCAAGACACATCAAAATTAAATTGCCCAAGATTAAAGATAAAGAGAGAATCTTAAAAGCAGCAAGAGAAAAGGAGACAGTTACCAATAAAGGAGTGCCCATAAGACTATCAGATGATTTCTCAAAAGAAATCCTATAAGCAAGAAGGAGCTGGAAGGAAGTATTAAAAGTCATGAAAGGCAAGGACCTACATCCAAGATTACTCTGCCCAACACAGCTATCATTTAGAATGGAAGGGAAGATAAAGTGCTTCCCAGATAAGGTCAAGTTAAAGAAATTCATCATTACTAAGCCCCTATTATAAGAAATGTTAAAGGGATTTATCTAAGAAATAGAAGATCAAAAACTATGAACAGTAAAATGACAATAAACTTACAACTATCAACAACTGAACCTAAAAAAAAGGAAAAAAAAAAAAAACTAAACAAGTAGAACAGGAACAGAATCAAAGAAATGGACATCACATGGAGAGTTTTCAGTGGGGAGGGGAGGGGAGAATGTGGGAAAAGGTACAAGGAAGAAGAAGCATAAATGGTAGGTAGAAAACAGACAGTGGGGGGTTAAGAATAGTATAGGAAATGTAGAACCCGAAGAACTAATATGTATGACCCATGGACATGAATTAAGTGGAGGAATGTTAGTGATAGGGGAAGTGTAGGACTGAGGGGGATAAAAAGGAGGAAAAAAATGGGACAATTGTAATAGCATAATCAATAAAATATACTTAAAATAAATGTATACAATTCAAAAAGAATGGCCAATAGCCCAACCAAAACATCACTTTTTCACGTGTAATATAATTCCCTTTTCTCTGCCAGCTAAATTGTGTTTGTTATGATGGTCTTTAAAACCAAAAATAAAAAAAATAATAAAAGATTATATAAAAAATAAATAAAGGATTTGGCCTTGTCAAATAACTGAAATAACACGGATAGCCATGTGGAGAATAATTATTTGATTCAACTAAATGTGAATTTTTTTATTATGTATTTTTGTTCAACTTAGCACAATTTAATAATTATGAGCACCCAATCTCAATCATAGTAAAAACACTCAAGTTTAGATGTTATTTGATAAGGATCCAGCCATTGCACTGTGAATACTAAAATAAAATAACTGTTACAAAAACTAAGCTTTTAGCATCAAAATAAATAAATGGTCTGATAATTCTCTGTGAATAGTAAGCCATCAACATTTATTCAATTTTTAGATGAAAGTAAGTATTTATAGACTCAATGAATTATTTTTGGAAAAAGAAAGTTTTGTTATGTAGACTAAGGGAAAGACTAAGAACAACAGACTGTCAACACACACATACACACAGGGATAAACAAAAGTAAGTTTACAGTTGTAGGTATGAAAAATAACGCAATAATAAATAATACAAGAATAAACTGTTTCACATATTCCAACTGTAAGCCTACTTTTGCTATGTTATATATATGCATGTATGTATGTAAATCTTTACACATACACTTATTTATTCTTACTAAAGAAGTCTCACAACAAAATGACAACAAAAATAGCATATTATTGTGCCACAGCGGGTTTGATGAAGCTTTTTGTTGGGCCTTTGTCACAGTTCAACTGTCAGACCAGTTCTGCTTTCCTCCTCCTCACCTAGATTGTTGTTGACCCCTAATATACATCCTGCAACCCAAACTCTATCTTTGTGTCTATTTCTGTAACACGAAACCTGAAAGATTAAGTTCTTAGCTATTTTTAGCATACCTTGCCAACCCTAAAGGTACGTATTAGAATTTTGAGAGTAACATTTTTAAGTCTTTTACTTGAAATGAAATCAAAACATATATCAACCTTATCCATCTCATCACTATAACATTTATTGAATTTTCTAGTATTTTCTATTATTTCCTCAACTTCATTAAGATTAAGTAACATGTGCATAGATTTTTTTTTTTGTATGAATGGTGTTGGGATGGTTAATTGTATGTGTCCAGTTGGTTGGATCCAGGAATGCCCGTATACAGGGCACAGCGATAGTAAAGCCTGCTTGAGTCTGGTTGGTATGATAATAATATGGATGTCATTATTTATAGTTTTAGTTTGAACATTTCATCTCAAATGTCACATGGTGTGCTTGAGTTTCATGTTGTCATGTTACAGAATCACATGCTTATGATTTTTCATCAAAATTTTTGTAATAAAAAAGGGATGTCACTTGTGTCAGACCCTGTATTTGCTGGGTATTTATGTGAGGGTATTTTGGGATAAGATTAACATTTAAATCAGTGAACTTTGAAAAAGTAGATTGGTTCTGTTTCTCTGGAAAGCACTGACTAATAAGTACCTAATATATAATAGATGTTCAATAAATTTTAACTTATGAAACCAATCAAGAATTTATGATAGGGGGTAAATTTCTAGAAAAAATGGCTGGCACAGTACATGTTCAATGAATATCAATTGTACAAACCAATCTATTGATTATTGTACAAGATTAAGGTGATTATAAAATTCAGATATAGCAGATATTTTTCCATTTAATTGAAGAAATGTATCTTCCAATTAGGCATGGGTATTTAAAAAAATGTGGTATAAAATTAAAAGAATATTCAGAGTTATTGCCATTGTATATTGCAGTTAGCTACAATTTTTCTGAGACTGATGAAAAATTATACTTCAAATATGTAAACAAAGCTTATAGTGTGGAATTGATAAAAAGAAATGTACACCTAGGCAAGTTATAGTGACACTTCAAACATTACAGCTCACACTGTGGCTAAATTTTATACAAAACTGGGGATAATAAATATATTTTTATTTTTTATGTATTGATTTTTGAGAGAGATAGATCAATTTTTCCCACTCAGTTCATTTATTGGTTGTTTCTTTTTTTTTTTGGCTAGAATTTTTTTTAATAATTACTTTATTGTTGTTCAATTATAGTTATCTGCATCCTTTCCTCTTCCCTCCCCCCACCCTTCCAACCCCACCTCCCTCCAACCCCACCTCCCTCCCCTGCCTCCCTCCTCCCCCTTGGCTCTGTCCGTGTGTCCTCCATAATGGCTCCTGAAAACCCTTCTCCCCATTGTCCCCTCTCCCCTCCCCCCTGGCCATGGTCAGACTGTTCTTAATTTTAATGTCTCTGGTTATATTTTGCTTGCTTTCTGCTTTTGTTGATTATGCTCCAGTTAAAGGTGAGATCATATGGTATTTGTCCCTCACCGCCTGGCTTACTTCACTTAGCATAATGCTCTCCAGTTCCATTCATGCTGTTACAAAGGGCATAAGCTCCTTCTTCCTTTCTGCTGCGTAGAATTCCATTGCGTAAATGTACCATAGTTTCTTGATCCATTCATTTGTTTCTTGTGTGTGTCCTGACTGGGGATTGAACCTGAACCCTTGGTGTATCAGAAGGACACTCTATACAACTGAGCTACCTGGCCAGGGTTAATAAATATAGTTTTAATTTAAAAATTCATAAATAGCCCTGGCTGGTATAGCTCAGTGGATTGAGCATGGGCCTGTGAAGCAAAGGGTTGCCAGTTTGATACCCATTCAGGGCACATGCCTGGGTTGCAGGCCAGGTCCTCAATAGGGGACATATGAGAGGCAATCACACATTGATCTTTCTCTCCCTCTCTTTCTCCCTCCCTTCCCTTCTCTCTAAAAATAAATAAACAAAAATCTAAAAACAAAACATAAATAAATTACTACAGATTACCTTTGGAAAATAAACTCTGAAGTTTTATAATACAATAGGAAAAAGGATTAATGATTAAAGAAAAGGATATAACTACAATATAACTCACATTCACTAACTATATCAAAGAATAATATCTATCAGGTTACAAGTAATAATTTAAGATAGAGCTACCATAATTGTCAGTATTGTAGCATGAAGTGTAAAAAATGATTAGAAGTAAAGTTGTCTAATGTCTTTGTGTTGTTCAGATAAATCATAGCAGCATTGATTAGTCTGTGACTTTCTAATGGTAAACAAACATGAATATTTGCCAGGAATCCACTAAAACAATAGAATGGTACTAAAATATGTTAATTCCAAACTAGCAGAGGAAAGAAATTGAAATGTGGAAACAATGAATCCAAATGGGTAAACAACAATATGGAAAATATTAATTAGAGAATACTGTATTAAAATAAGTCAAAATATTACAATAATTAAAATAAATGTAAATACATTTCCTGGTTAACAGAGTTTGTCAGATTGGATTAAAATATATTTATATGCTATTTGCATGAAAAATATTTAAAATAAAAAAGTACACAAGACAGTATTAAAAAGATGAAAATATAATGGCAGGTAAATGCCAAGTGAAAGAAACGTGGGAATATTGATATCATATATAAAAATTAGTCTCACCAGTAATAAAAA
Organism: Micronycteris hirsuta; assembly: GCA_004026765.1. Classification (NCBI taxonomy): domain Eukaryota; kingdom Metazoa; phylum Chordata; class Mammalia; order Chiroptera; family Phyllostomidae; genus Micronycteris; species Micronycteris hirsuta. Next base: position 7,334 of record PVJI01027714.1, read on the forward strand.
ATGTTACACTTGATGCACCTCGTACATTGGTCTCAAATTTTAAAACTGATCTACATTATCCTAGAAAGGTGAAACACATCTTTCTCAATTATGAATAGCCCACGAAGAGAAATGATAAGAATATGAGATTTTTAAAAATTGACTAATTAATACATACTCTTCTCAAGCACACACAGGCTGTTAATCAGTATTAGACTCACACATGGCCATAACACAAATTTAATAAATTTCACAGGATGCATGCAATGATTGTTTCCAACTAAGTAGTAAGAAAAAGAATAGCAAAATTACCTCAGAAAACCTAAGAACATAAATAAGTGATACAAAAAGCAATGCGCTGAAGATGGCTGTCCAGGTACAATATATCAAGAGATTCAGTGGCCATTTGGCTATTGAACCAATTCCAGAACTTCCTAAGTCTACTGTGTCTACTTGTAAAACATTGTTTGGTAATACCTTATACCAGATATTGACAATGTCGAGGTCACGCTGACAGGCACATACATTCACACAGACACTCAGAGAAACAAATTATAAATTAAAATATGAAGGTAAATATATTTATATACATTGCCATTCATTGTCACGCACTACTTTTGGTCATCACAAGAAAAAAATTCTCTAAACTTTTTTTCTCTCTCTATACCTCATTGTACCTCTGGAAAAAGGAGTGAACTAACCAGATTGGTGAGTTTGGGAGGAAAATCAGGGCAATGCAGTACCTTCCTTCCCTCTTGGGCACCAACCTGTTTCAGGACATGCAATTCTCTTCTGCTGCCCGTGTCATCAGTTTCCAAAGGGCAGACTGGAGAAGGCAGTTATGTTACAGTTTTAGATAGAGAGTTAAATTTTATCAAGTATGCAGATTTTTTCTTTAAGCAGGAACTATTGAAACAAAATGCAAGATATGGGATTTATGGCAGTGGATTTCAAGCAGAGAGTGAAATATTTGGCATGGATACGTTGAACGGGTTTATACTCTGGCAGTTTTTAATGAGCATCAAGCAACTTCGTGAATTTGATGACTTGCAACGTCCTTTTTTATGCAACATGACTGGTTTTACACTTGTGTTGTTGGCTATTAATGGTTGACACCTGGGCAATGCCGATGGACAATTCTCCATGAATATCCCTGTTACATTTCTGCATGTATTTTGACAATGTTTATTCCAGACAATCTGTTCAAAGATATTTATATAGTAAATAACCTTATAATACAATATAAAAATAATGTCTCCCTTCTAGAGAGAAGGCAGATTTATTTGTTTTTCAGGATGCTAAAGATAATGTCAACCTCTGGGGCCAAGATAGAGCATGTTTACTACTAGTCTTCTTAAAAGGTTGAGGTTATTCTAAGCTTGGGTTCTCTCAACTGAGACACAAATCTACTGTGGGTGGCACCTACAACAGCCATTTCTCATTGTTCTGTGGGACAGGAGGTAATGCAAACATAAAGCTCATGCTGCATTTGCCTTAAGGAATAAAGTCTTCTGTCTCTGACCAGGAAACTTGATTTTTCTGCCAGTTCCATAAGCTGTGTCAGGCTAATTGTTTAGCTTGCAGGTAAGGTGAAATCTCAGACCCTACAAAATCCTTGAGAAAAAAAAGTCTCAGGTTATTTGCTATTTTGATACGATGATTGCTGCTGACATTTTGGTGTCTATTTTTATAAGACAAATACTTTAAAATATTTTAATGGGAAAGCTACTGTATAACAAATTCCCTGTGGATTTTAGCAAGAAGTATTCCTCAAAAAGTTCTCTAAAGAAATCATGGACCTCAAAACCTTAGGAATGGTGTGGGGCCCTCCAGAAAAGAAGGTACCATCAGGGTTACAAATAAATGACAAAACTCTAGGTTGTAATCTGTGTTAGGTTGGCTTTTGCTATATAAATTGCCCAGTATGATTTACAAATAAGAGTTGGGCAAGATTAAATATTGTTAGCATCTGTCAGGAGAACCATCAAAGCTGCTTATAATCTGCAAGGCAGCTGAACTTCATTGATGCCACAGAGCTGTAATGAAGTCCTAGCTTCAAATGGCCTTTAGGGTCTAAAATGAAAACTAGGAAGTGACTATCTTTGACTTCATGTGGTTTGTTCAAATTGACTCTGTTTTGCTCCTTACAATGCACATAATTATGGCTTTATATTTTTGAAAAGTATGATACAGTTTATTAATAAACATAGACAAAACTAGGAGCCATTTGGTAAAAAGAAAGTTTTACTTTTTTAAGTTGATAAAGATGGACAACTCTGTATATTCAATAAACACCTTAAGATTTTTCTAACCCTTGCTGCTAAAAGTGTAGTCCACTAACCAAAACCATTGAGATCAACCACAATATATGTTACAACTGAATACAGTTCTTGCACCCCAGTCCATGAACTGGAATTTGCATGTTATGGGAATCTTGGGAGATTTTTACTTGTCTTGAATCTTCAAAAGTATAGACTTAAGATTGTCTCTGGGGATAGGCATGCTCAGGAAATTAAAAATAAATTAAAGATAAACCAAAGATTTGAAAATTATACTTATCAAAACATAAGTACATGAAAAAATGAAAAAAAAATGAAGAAAAGCTGATTAAGTTAGAGGAGAAAGAAGTTTTCTTAGGAGAAAGAATGGGCTTTTAAGTGGCAGAATGTTAAAATAAAAAGGTTAAAGATAAAATCTTAAATACCATAAAATTATACAAAAAGACCAAATAAATGCCCTTGCTTGTTTAAAAATATATTTTAACCCTTGCTAGATCAGAAAGAGTAACCAGTACTCTCAAACATCTAACCAAAGACAAGAATCAGATTTCAGAGAGTAAATTGAAATGGACTAAGAAAATAATTAAGTAATACTTCTTAAAGCTACAATAGAAAATGCAAAATAACAGCAAACACAGTTACACAAGTGTTTATATAAAATGTGGGCAGTTTTGAATGGAATAGGTAAGGAAGATAGTATAAAATATTTTAATATAACTGAATGAAGTTCATGGTGAAACAATTTTTGACATTGTGATCCTATTTATGTATGAGTGTTTTGAGGAGATACAATTAGCAAATAGGTGGAATTTGTAGGAGAGACAATACTTTATTCATCTTAGGTTTTTAGCTGGAAATCTTTAACAGAATGACAGATTAACAAAATAAAAAGCAGTTTATTAACATATGCAGTACACATCATGCGTGAGAAACCTAAAACAAAGAGTAACTCAAACTGGTGTCTTAGCACTCTGTCTTATATATTGTAGCATCTTCAACAAAAAACAGTATACTTGTAGAGAAATAACAAATTGAAACAAAACAAAACAAAAAAACATAGGCTTCTAAGGGTGACAGTCTTGAGAAGGTTAATAAATGGAAGCGAACTAATAGAGTAAGATTTCTTTGCATATTCCTTTGGTGCCATCCCTGGACTCATCAGAATCTGTCTCTACTAAAAGGAGAATTTATATCCTGCCTTCAGGAGGAAAAGAGGAGAGTATAGAGAGCTTTTCTTGTATTCACTGTTTCTTAATTTAAGCCAAAGAGACATATCTTGAGGTAACATATTAAAATTCAAGGAGAAGACAAAGGATAAAACACAAAAAAAGAAGCGAGATATAATAATGGATGGAAACTGAGCAACAGTTAATCTGTTGAGAGAATCCCTCAAGGGTAGAAAATCTTCTAGGTAGAACTATGCAATATATGTATACAATGAATGTATACACAAGTATTTTGAATACCTAATGATTTTAGTAGATACAAAGGTCATTGATTATAAAATATTTTTGAATTATGAGAGATCCCACCATTCAAGATCCAAAAGATGATGTTAGCAAAATATCTGAGACAGAAAGCAAAGAAGCATAAATGTAAAATATTTTTATTTCACTCGAAAGCACTGAATTACATTAAATAGGAGAGAGAAGAGTCAAACTACAAAGTATTTAAACTTTTTAATTTTAAGTAAGCCTTCCTTAGAAAAATAAAAATACTAGAGACATATTATACTAGATAAAAATTACCACTGTAGAAAAATATGTAGTATAAAAAATGCTATTAAAATTCTACATTATTCCAAAGGAAAGACAGTGTGAAAAGAAGCATATGGAAGATGCACCAATAGGGGCTTTAGTTCAGAAAAACACTGTGAATAAATTTCCAGTTAAAAACAATATGGAGTTAAGGAACTTGCCCAGGAGAAGAGGGTCCATAGGCTTAAGATGCCATTTGGCTCAAAATAGAGAGGCCTACTCATGAGAGATAGGCCATGCTACTAACAAAGACCACTTCCATGTAGGGTTATTCTGCCAGAAATATAGATGCCAAGAGTAACTGTTAAATAACAGCTTGAGTAAACTTGATGGGAAAGAAAGACTGGTCAAATAAACCATGGTGATTCAGATTGTCACCTTTTCAAATTTCTAAATTTTGCCAGAAGGCAGGGGTATCTCAAATGATGTTCTAAGAGAGGAAACATTTGTGTAATGGAATTTCCCTCCAAATGTTCTAAACATAGTGGCATGATTAACTTCCTTATGTGAGATTTTTTCCCTAATCTACCTTATATTAACAAACCATGGGCTCTGGACACTTGGCATATACTCACTAGTACACTGGCAAAGCTGAACCCCAGATGTTCCCTCTATGATATTTCTTCAAATCCTATTGAGTTTTTGCTATGGTCTTTGGCAGGACTGAGTATGAGATTCTAAAAACAAAATTTTGCCTAGCTTAACTGCACTATTGTCTAAGATTTGGCATGTTTTTCTAAGTTTATTGGAAGGTATGCAAGTGTTGAAATGATATCTTATATCTTTTAAATCCGGATTTTTAAAAGTGAAGCATATCAGAGACTTGTCACTGATCTTCTACAATTTTCTAAAAAACTAACCCATTCAGTGAGACACCAAGACCACAACTGTCTAAGAAACCACTGCTTCACCCTGGCTGGTGTAGCTCAGTGGATTGAGTGCGGGCTGCGAACCAAAGGATGGCTGGTTCGATTCCCAGTCCGGGCACATGCCTGGGTTGCAGGCCAAGTCCCCAGTGGGGGCCACATGAGAGGCAACCGCACACTGATGTTTCTCTCCCTCTCTTTCCCCCTCCCTTCTCTTCTGTCTAAAAATAAATAAATAAAATCTTTAAAAAAAAAGAAAAAAAGAAACCACTACTTCACCATGTTTCAGAAAGAACCTCTTGGTTTGTTCAGCTAGAATGGTAGATGAAAGAGAAATAAGAAATTGGAGAAAAAGTTAATGTAACATTTTTTTTTACTTTAGATTATTATGAGAATATTACCTTGAGATTAAATTCTTGACATTAATTTGCAAGGAAAATTAATAACTGAACTTTAAGTTCTCCTTTGGAAAATTATAAACAAAATGATTTTTTATACAAATTTCAAAAATATTCATTAACGCTGTGTTTTCTGGTATCTTAATATTGTACTCTAGTCACAGAGCAGGCCATCTGAAGAGTTATATTGGAAAACATGGCCAAAACAATTTTGGGTCAAATAATAAAATAGTAAATTTTGAGCCTTGAGAAGTTTTGATTAATGTAATATTCCAATCCTTCTCATTCCTTTTCTGGGGCAAAAATTGACACTGTTCATCAGTAATCCTGGGACAATTCTCAAATGATCAGGGGTTGATATGGAGGTGGAGCAATGATCTTCTGCTGATCACCCCTCTGATTCTGCATTAGCCATAGCTTTAATGCATAAGTCCTTAAATTCAACCAGTTAAGAAACGTGGCAATATTAGACTAGGAATGTTCCTTCTTCACCTATGACTTTAAGAAGAGCCATTTTCCCTAGAATCTCTTGACAACCTTTTACCACCTATCCCTTATCTCCTTGGGAAAGAGCTACGATTAAATTTGATTTGAAAGGAGAAAATGACTTGTATTGCTCATTCTTTCTCTGTGTTTTGATTTTAGGGGGGAATAGACTGTCATGAAAAATCTCATTTTGCTTTGTTTCTCTATAATTGAATTTTATAGGCAATGTTCTAATATTGCATAAAAATTCTTGCCCCAGTCCCACACTGTCTGTAAAAGGCATTAAGAATAAACCAATAGTGCATGAAGAATAAACCACTCAGCAAATCATACTTGAGTCTCTCTACAAGTTACTCCTTTGTCATGTTTTTTTTTAATAATTTGAGAATTTGGATAAATAAAATTACTTTTATTTGTCAGACCCCTTCTAACACCTAGACTCATGTTTTCTTTTCTTTAAATTATCACTTTTTGCAATAAATTTGCACCAATGTTGCTAATGTACTTTTCACTATTTTGTCAAAGAGCTTTCCATTGTAGTTCCAAGTTGACCTTCCAGAACAATTCCATTTTTATATATGAAATTAGTTTATCGTATTTATATGACACTTAAACTTTTTATCATAATATTTATATGAAATTATATAGAACATTTATGTACATGTTTACTGTTTATATCACTCAATATAATGTAAGACTAATGAAGGAAGGACATGTTTCTTACTTGTGTTTAAACCCTAACACATAGTTCAATGCCTGGTGCATTATAGGGAAATCCATAAGCACCTGTTGATGACTGAATAGTTTTAACCTTTATGCTAAAGTTTAATTTTTTTCTCAAGAAGCATCAATCTATATTAAATATCCAGTGATATATGATAGGGAATGACATAAAAATATTATTGGGTCAATAAGGTACCTTTTCATGAGTTTGAAAGGCCAAGGATAGAAAGTAACTAGCTAACTAGCAACAAAATCCAAATCCAAAAATTGCTATGAAATGCACTTAAATCTCTGAGGTATCATGGAAAGCTAAAACTATATGTTAAACCAATACTATTGAGAGGAAGTCATAAAGCATTATAAAAAGTACAGATTAGAGGAAGGCAGTGCTATTCTATAGCACTGAAATTAAGTAATGGATGTACAGAGGTATTAAAACAGAGATATCCTATAATGCAGAGAAAATATGGGAGGGTAACTTCTTCCTATAGTTGTCCCAGTTTCCTACAGGACAACTATTTCAAGCTTATTTATCAATCATTAGCATATAAAATTTTACTTCAAAGATAATAATATATATTTGTTCCCTTTGGGGGAAGAAAAGAATTGGCCAGTGGGTATGGCATTTTTCTTAACCAGAGCAGCGCCGGCCACCACAAAGCCTGGGGCACAGTGAACCAAAGTAAGAGCAGAGTAGGTAAAAGTTGCACTCAGTTCCTCCCAGGACCAAACTGGAATTACAGCCAAAATATAGAACAGTCAACCTGAATAACCAACTGAAGACTAGCTGAACAGAAGACTTATAACCAAGGATTTACAGAAGCCATATCAAGACTGGTAGTAAGGATGGAGAGGCAAAAAAAAAAAAAAAAAAAGCTGGCTGTGTAACATCTGTGACAGGTCAGAATCTGGAGAGATATCTCAGCTGCAAAGGCTTCCCCTGAGGAGCACAGGGCCTCAATCCCATGCTGGGCTCCCCAGCCCAAAGCACTAGAGCTGGAAAGAGGAGCCTACATAGCATCTGATTGTGAAAATCAGCAGGGATTCTGTCCACAATGGAGAGATGACAGTCTGCTAGAAACCCAGGTGCCCTATAAAGGGCCAGAGCACATGATCTCATTCACAGCCACTCACCCTGGGCTCCTCTGGAGGGAAGGCAAGTGGACTAGAGTCATGTGAGGAGAGACAGGGTTTTGTAGCTCTAGGGAGAAAGCTGAAGGGACAACCACCGGTGTCTCTGTGCTGAATCTGTAACCTCCACTGCAGATGTCATTGTTCTTGAGTGAAGCCCTACCCTCCTTATAGCATCCACCTGGGGGAAGACAAGATTCCAGCCCCTGGGTTCCCTGTCACCCCATCCTGCAGAGCTCACACCGTGTTGAGAAATCAGCTGTCTGGGCAGATGTATGGAGGTCTGGGTAGACTCAGGGTATCAGTGACAGTTGTGTGGCTTTGGTATGGCCCATGCCCCCTAGTTTTTCTTGAATATAACCAACACTACCTTTTGACAAAAGATATACTAGCCCCACTTTACCCTATGGAGCTTGATCTCTCCAGGAGGTCCAGTCAGAATCAAGAACAGACTGATTTGTGTGGCTCTAGATTGGAGACCGTTATTTTCCTCACACCCTCAACTGGTGCAGAGCCTTCCCTTCACATTGACAAATTTTTCTTAGTTTGGGCCTAATGATCTCTGATGGCTTCTCCTTGACAACACTTTGAGACCCCACCCCTGGAAAATTTGCTGAGTGGCCTCAGATTCATCACTGGCACAGAGATTGAACCTATATCAAAGAAAGACACTACACAATGATAAAACAATCAATCCCAAACAAGGATGTAATCCTTGCAAACACTTATGCAACCAACATAGCAACACTTAAATATATAAAGCAAACATGGAATGGCTACAAAAACAGAGCTCACAGTAGTCCTAACAAAAAAAAAAAAAAAAAAAGTAACACTCCTTGGATAAAAATGGATACAAATGGATACATCATTCAGACATAATGACAAGAAAACAGCAGCCTGAAATGACACACTAGATCAAATGGATTTAATTGTGTTCATAACATTTCACCCCAAAGTAGCATAATATATATTACTTGGAAGTGCACATGGAAGATAGACCACCTACTAGGACACAAAACAAGTCTCAAAAAATTTAAGGAGACTGAAATCATATCAAGCATCTTCTCTGACCATAGTAGAATGAAACTAGAAATAAATCAATAACAAGGAAGAAACGTGAAAACGCACAAATATGTGTAAAGTAAATAACATGTTACTAAACAAAGATGGGTTAACAATTAGATCAAGGGAGAAGTCAAAAGATACTTTGAAATAATTAAAAATAAGAACACAACCATCTAAAATCTATCTGATACAGCAAGAGCAGCCATAAGAGGAAAATTCATAACATTACAGACCTATCTCAAGAAACAAACAAAAAAATCTCAAATAAAAAGTCTAACCTTAGACTCAAAGGAACTGCAGAAAGAACAACAATGCCCAATGTGAGAAGAAGAAAGGAAACAATAAAGATCAGAGTAGAAATAAACAAAGTAGAGTTTAAAAAACATTAATGAAATCAAGAGTTGTTGGGGATTTTTAAAAAGTAAATAAGATTCACAAACTTTTTTTTATTAATTTTTTTTGTTTAATTACAGTTATTTGCAGCCTCTCCCCACCCCCCTCCATTCCCCTCCCGTCCCACCCCCCCGACCTCCCTCCTCCCCCTTAGTTCTGTCCATGTGTCCTCTACAGTGATTCCTGAAAACTCTTCTCCCCATTGTCCCCAGCCCCCTCTCCCCTGTCTATTGTTAGACTGTTCTTAATTTCAGTGTCTCTGGTTATGTTTTGCTTGCTTTCTGCTTTTGTTGGTTATGATCCAGTTAAAGGTGAGATCATATGGTATTTGTCCCTCACTGCCTGGCTTACTTCACTTAGCATAATGCTCTCCAGTTCCATCCATGCTGTTGCAAAAGGTATAAGCTCCTT
>PVJI01027715.1:0-17328 GCA_004026765.1 Micronycteris hirsuta
CCAAGTGCTCTCCACCTGGCTCTGCCCCGCTTACCGGTCTGGATGAATGTGTCTTCTTTAACTCCTTGGTTGTCGGACTTCCACTCAGTTCAGTTTTCTGTCAGATCTGGCTGTTTTTGTTTTTTAAATTGTTGTTTTTCCTCTTTTGGTTGTGCGAGGAGGCACAGTGTGTCTACTTACGCCTCCATCTTGGCTGGAAGTCTCTATTTTCTTACAGTCCTATGTATTTCTTTGGTGTCAGTTGTTATTTGTCTTCTTTAATTTCTGATTTTATTTATTTGGGACCTTTCTCTTTTTTTCTTGATGAGTCTGGTTAAAGGTTAGTCAATCTTGTTTATCTGTTCAAAGAAACAGCTTCTGGATTCATTGATCTTTTACATAATTTTTTAGACTCTATTTCTGCTCTGACCTTTATTATTTCCTTCCTTCTGCTCACTCTGGGCTTTACTTGTTCTTTTTCAAGTTCTTTTAAGTATAAAGTTAGATTGTTTATTTGAGCTTTTTCTCATCTTTTCAGATAGGCCTGTAATGCTATGAATTACTCTTTTAGGATTGCTTTCCCTGTGTCCCACAAATTTTGGATTGTTGTGTCCTCATTTTATTTGTTTCAGGTATCTTTTGATTTCTTCCTTGATCTCGTTGTTGACCCATTCATTGTTTAATAATGCATTTTTTAGCTTTCATGTCCTTGCATGTTTTTCAGTTTTCTTCTTCTGATTGCTTTCTAGTTTCATAACATTTGGTCAGAGAAGATGCTTGATATGATTTCAGTCTTCTTAAATTTATTGTGACTTGTTTTGTGTTCTAAAATGTGGTCTATGCTAGAAAACATTCCATGTGCACTTGAAAAGTATGTATATTCTCCTGCTTTGGGATGAAATGCTCTGGAGATATCAATTAAATTCATTTGGTCTAGTGTGTTATTTAAGGCCACTGCCTCCTTGTTGATTTATTGCCTGGAACATCTACCCATTAAAGGTAATGGGGTTTAAAATCCCCGACTGTGACTGTATTGCTGTCAATCTCCCATTTATGTCCATCGAGATTAGATTTACATATTTAGAGGCTCCTCTTGGGTGGGTAAATGTTTACTAGGGTTATATCCTCTTGTTGGATAGTTCCTTTTAGCATTATGTAGTGTCAGTTTTTGTCTCTAACATAGACTTGTTTTTAAAGTATTTTGTCAGATGTGAGTACTGCTACCTCAGGGTTTTTTTTTCTTTTCCATTTGCATGCACTATCTTTTTTCATCCCTTTACTTTTAGTCTGTGTGTATATTTCAATCTGAGATGTGTCTCTTAGAGGCAGTTTGTGTGTGTGTGTGTGTGTGTGTGTGTGTGTATCTTGTTTTCTCATCTATTCAGCTATCCTAGATGTTTTGGTTGGAGCATTGAAACCATTTACATTTAAGGTTATTGATAGATACAAATGTAGTGCAATTTTATTGTTAGACTGTTTTCCTCTTCCTCCTCCTCCTTCTCCTCCTCCTCCTCCTTCTTCTTCCTTCTTTCTTCCCCTTCCTTCTTTTTCTCCTTCTCCTTCTTCTCCTCCTTCTTCTTCTCCTTCCCCTCCTCCTCCTCCTTCTTCTCTGTCTTCTTCCCCTCTTCCTCCTCCTCCCTTTAACATTTGTTGCATTAATGGTTTGGTGTTAACAAACTCCTTTAGCTTTTTATTTTCTGGGAAGCTCCCTATTTCTCCTGGGTAAAGTAGCCTTGGTTGTACAGGTCCTTGCTTTGATCACCTTGACTGTTTCATGCCACTCCCTTGTGGCCTGAAATGTTTCTGTTGAGTAATCAGATGATAATCTAATTGGTGCTCCCTTCAATGCAACTACCTGTTTTTCTCTTGTGGCTTTTAGGATTCTCTCTTTGTCTTTAAATGCTGTCTTTTTAATTATGATGTGTTTCAGTGTAGTCCTCTTTGGGTCCAACTTGTTTAGGACTCTCTGAGTGTGTGTCCTTTTCCTTTATCAGATTTGGGAAGTTTTTGGTCATTATTTCTTCAAATAGGTTCTCAATCCCATGCTTGCTCTCCTCTCCTTCTGCTATTCCCATGACACAGATTTTGTTATGCTTTGTGTTGTCCTAAATGTTTCTTAAGTTCTCCTCATTTTTGTAAATTCTGTCCTCTTTTTGCTGCTCTGCCTGGGTGCTTTTTTTCTACCTTATCTTCCAAATCACTGATTCAATCCTCTGCTTCATCTAATCTAACGTTTATTCCTTCCAGTGTATTATTTATTTCAGGTATTGCATTCTTTATTTCTGACTGGTCCTACTTTATGGTTTCTATGTCTTTTTTTCATGCCTTTGAGTGTCCATATAATCCTTACTCTAAACTCTCTATCTGATCAATTGCTTGCCTCCATTCGATCTAGTTCTTCTTCCTGAGCATTCTCTTGATCTTTGATTTGGGGTCTGTTTCTTTGTTTCCCCTCTTTCTGCTTCTTTGTATTTTCTGCCTTAGCAGTTAAATTAATCAGCCATTAAACTGATCGGTTGTTAAACTAAGCAAGCTGTAATCATCAGCCTGGCTTAAGCTCCACAGGGTGTAGCAGAGTAATTTCTGTTAGTGGGGCTCTCGCTTCCCCTCAGGCTGATGCCACATGGAAGGGAGTGCTCTGCCTGAGAAAGGTGGCCTCTGCAGTATGGGATATGGCTCAGCTCAGGGATCCTGGTGGCTGTTCCTTCAGTTCTGTCCTCAGAGCCACCAACACAAGTCTCTCCTCAAGCATGTCTAGTCTACTCTGCCCTCCCTCTATCGGAGCCCAGGGTCCATGGCTACAAATGAAATTCCATGCATTGACTCTTTAAGAGGCTTTCTGAGTCACCAGCTGCCTCTCCTGGGCAGACAGAAACCCTGCTGCTTTTCGTAGCTGGATGTTATCTGGGTTCCTTTCCTCCTGTGGTGCTGTAGGTTGGGGAGCCCAGCTTGGGGTTTAGACCCCACACTTCTCAGGGGGAACCCCCCAGGTGCTGAAATAGCCCTCTGGAACTTCAGCTGCTGCCTGTGGGAGCGCAGCCAGCCCTCTCATGCCTCCTCCTCACTCCCTACCAGCCTTGTGGTGGTAAAGTGGGTTCTTCTCTTGCAGCTTTTAGGATATCTCTTGTCTGTCCATGGTTATAAGGCTTCTCTGCAGCTAGTGTTCAGTTGGTTATTCAAGAGATTCCTCTACAATGTAGTTATAATTCCAGATTATTCCTGTTACTAAACAGCAAGTTGGGTTGAGCTGCCCACCACCACCCTTTAGGGAAAATTCCAGATCAGAGTTTTGGTGATAAAGGAGAGGAGCCTTTATTAAAAATTTTCATAATTTTTGAATGTCAGCTTTCCACAAATATTAGTCACTTAAGACTATCTGTTAGGGCTAAAATCTCCATTTAGATTCCCTCTGTTAGTTTTAATTATCTTATTCCTATAGGGTTAGTTAACAGACTAAAACAACATAAGATACAAAAGTGACACGATTTTGGAAGAATGGCAGGCCTGTCCCCTCTAGAACATCCAAAGAAGAATAACCCTGCCATCCTCTGCCAGGCCTGCCCGATCCTAGGCTCTGCCCAGAGTTCCTTCCCATCCAAAATACCATCCACAGGCAGCTGCAGCACCATCAGCCTGGCACCCTTGAGGAAGAAGAGAGAGCCAGCAAGCCAGCCTGAGAGCACGGCTTTTCTTTTAGATCTCCTCTCCCATAATTCCATGCACTCTTGGAGGTGTTCACTTCTCAGCCAGTCCCATCCTAGACTGTTTACCATTGCCTTGGGCAGCCTCCTCCTCCAGCCCCTCTCAACTTCTCCCTAGTATCTGATCAGATCGCTCTGTATAAGTCCTGGGAAGAGGTTAGTAGCTTCCACTTACTCCTCTGCCATCTTCAAAAATCCCAGACCGTGGGTCTTGATGTTTTAATTTTGTCACATACCTGGCAACATTTTCTCTAATTCTGTTTGGGTAATGCTTTTTCTTTACTATATACTCCTAACAGTATGGGTAGCTTGCAATGGAGTGTTCTTTGCTGACAACAATGGAGTGTAATCTTTCAGAGCTTTTCAGCCTGAGCTCAGGCTGTTGAACTCAAGAGGAGATGTGGGCCCTGGGATGCCTCCTGGCAGCACAAAGGCCTTCTGTTTATCTTCTCCTTTTCGGTTTACTTCAGTCGAGGGGCTGGACCAGCCCTGTTGGGCTGTGTCGGGGGCTGGTGCACTTGGTTGTCTCTAGTTTTGATCAGTAAAACTGCTTGACATTTTTCTTTCAGAAAAGCCTGTCTCCGATATCTGGAACATTAAAGAGCCCTCCCGAAGGATTTGCTGTAACTGCCATTAACAAAAGCTATTATAATGCAGTGAGTAATTGCGTACCTTGTGTTTTGACTGTCTCTAAAATTCATCAATATAGAATATAGGTAAACTACTGAGTATGACAAAGATATCAAAATGAAAATTATCTGTCCCACATATCTAACCACCATTAATGTTTTGGTATATTTCCTTCTAATCTTTATATTTTATAATGTTGTATTTTCAAAAATGTTGCATATATACAATTGTACCTTGTTCTTGTCACATAACTTGGTATTGTGATTATATCTCCATACCAAGTCCTCAAAAATGAGATTTTAAAAAGGTGTATAATGTGTTTTAAAGATTCTATGTGCACTGAATGTCATTATGTCTATATTTGGAGTAGCTGGTAAATACTTTAGATCAATATAGTTTCTTTATATCTTAACACAGTTTTTCCCGAGATTGGGGTGTGTGTGTTTCTATACATGTATGTGTACATAAAAATATCAAATAGCATGAAATTAGAGGAGAGCGTCTACACATTATACATAGTTAAGACAAGTGACTCAGAATCCTAAAACTTACTGCATTTTGAAGCTTAACTTGAGCAGTTTGTGAGCTTAAAAGATATCTGTGGTATTAAATCTGATATCTAATCCAGGCTCTGTTTGTCCCTACGCAATTGCATGTTGTACAGAAAATGGAAAATGATATTCTTTATTTGGATAGAATTTTACATTGCTATTATATATCTACTTGGTATGATAAACCAGCAAATAAACATTCAAAATATTATTATGTTTTCAATTCTGTGGAAAGTTTGTATTTACTTAGTTATTTTTCCACTACTTCCAATTTTTTATTTTCTTGTTCAGGAGATAGATAAATCGGAGGCTGTGGGACCTTTGAACTTCTGAGGTGAAATAATAGCTGATTAGTGTTCCTTTGCAGCAGCCCTTTTACCATGTGTTTCATTTTCTGTACTTTAAGAAATGGTGGAAAACTGACAGATTTGAATGAGGCAGTTCCGCCACACTGACCTGTTGCCACAGTCTTCGCTGTGAGTCTGCACATTGAGCTTTCTTCTAAGCAGGTAGCTTCCTTTTCCCCCCAAATCTCACAGAGCAAGTTGGCCTCAGGGAAACCTCACTCACTTAACCAGTGATTGTTAGGTGCCCACTGTGTGCCAGGCCCTGTTAGAGGCATTGGGCATAGAGCAGGGGACAGGAGTGGCAGAAATGTCTCCTTGTCAGCACATGCTCTAGTGCATGGATACAGTTCATTGTTTTCTGTCACCTCCTATCTCCTCTTGTCATAAGTGGACTCTTCTTGTCCTACATTCCCTTCCCCGTGTCTCGTTCACTGGAGTCTGCGTGTGATACCACTGAGTGCACGCCATGAGCCCTCTTTGACTTCTTGTATCGGTCAACTCCAGATCTTCCTTCCCCGAGGCATCCTGCATTGGAGTCTCTCCCTCTACTTCCTTGGTTTCTCTCTTCTTTTTGCCAGTCTTCACCTCTTTCATCTGGACTCTGACTTCCACCCCACCTTTGCCTTCATTCAGAACGTAGGGGTCCTCAGCACATCCTGTACCCTGCGTCCCAGGGACTGTCTTCATGTCTGGCTCTGCTCAGCTCTCCACACCCTCTCCAGTCCTCTGCCTGCGGGATGTGTGCTCCAGGGATGTGATTCCACTACCTTCTTTGCTTTTTAGTATGTAATGTGTTACATGTGTGGTTTTGTGTGTTATGTAATGTCTTATATGTATGGTTTTGTACATGTACCCAGAAAAGACAATGGAAGTCTTCTTATGGTTTTTCAGGGTTTTTTAGTGGGAAACCTAACTGTGAACTCATAGAGATTCCTTTTACTCTTGCATTCTGATGTGAGACATTGGCTTTTCTTGTGAGGGTTTCAGGTGGTGAGTAATGCAATCATAATCCATAGTGATGTTCCAAAGAGGGAGCTACTTATTTTCTGTTAGAGTTTAAAGTAGTCCCCTCTTTTCTGCCGTTTCACTTTCTGCAGCAGCCAGGTAGGGCAAGGCCTGGTGGGTGGGGTCTTGGTGGTCTGGAACAGACCCCTCATGGAGGGCCAGCAAGTGCCAGAAACCTGCTACCCACAGCTGGAGGTCCAGGTGCTAGGAAGTCATGAAGGGATTGGCCAGTTGTTGAGGCCCCGCAGCTTACCCTTTGATCCCTCTCTTTCCATGCCCTGGGCTGGTCCTGTTGAGGTTTCCATGGAGACATCAGAACTCCTGGCTGCAGTTAGTTCAGTGTGTGCTAGAGCCCCAGAGGAGTAGGAGGAGAAGGAGAAGCTCTCCCAGTTTCCACTTCATTCTTGGTTTGTTTGGCACACGACTGGCTCTAGATGGGCAGTTGGGTTTCTGAGTTTTATCTTTTATTCCAGTGCCTCTGCCACCAACTCTTGCGTGGTGGCCATCATCCAGTGGCCTTCCCTGTCCTCTGTGATGATGCCCCATTTGGCCAGGACTATCCCACTGCTCCTGCACCTGCCAAGGGCCCTGGTCACAGGCTGTCTCACCGAGATCATGCACCTGTGTCTTCTAGCTTTTACATCGTGCTGAGAAGGTGGCGTTCTCTTGTGCAGACGATGTACCTCGCTGTGGGTATCTTCCCTTTGGTGAACTGGAAGAACCCTCCAAAGAAGCACGTGTTGTCAGCTCAAAATTCTAGGGTGTTTGGACCCTCAAGAATGGTCCGTATCCTTCCTGCAGGGTGCAGATTTTGTCTCCTGTCTTCATCACGTGAGCAGGGAGTCATGGCTGAGAAGCCAGGGCCCTCCAGTACATCCCACTTCCTTATGCAGAAGAGGTGGATGCAAAGATCTGAGAAGAGTCCCCCAAAGGGGTGGCAAAGAACAAAAACAATGAGGTACAGAGCAGTGAACAGAACAACCAGAGCAGCCCCCACCAAAGTGGGGATCTTACACCTAGGTCCCTGCAGACCAAGGGAGTCCTCACATCTTGCAAGAGATCCATAGAAGAAGTGCTGGGTGAAGACCAAGTGCCCAGCCTGCCAGCTTCTCTAATGCTATGTATGGAGATGGATGCTGAAGAGCCGTGGAAGAGCAACTCTCAGTGCCCTCTGCCAGCAGGAAGCTGTGCAAGAGGAAATTTTCTGAGTCACTCCCACTGCCACTGCCACCACTGCTCCAGGACCCAGGTGGGCCGCCCCTACCTCCTAAGTTGCCTCGCCTTTCTAGTGACCCAAACCTGGGCACCTTGCAGAGTAAAATGGCTTTGGAGGACAAAACAGAGGGCACAGCTGACAGCAGTGCCGCTCAGCCTGCCTCTTCCATCCCCCTCCTGGCTTGGCGATGGCAGACACCCTGCCCCTGGCCACTCAGACTGGGCAGGGCTCTGCTACCATCACAGCCAGGGAAGCTGCAGGTTTGACCTCTCAGCTGACATTCAGTGATGATGGGGACATTCAGATGGACACTACTGCCCCTTGCTATGCTGCCACAATCATACCTTCTCCAGGCAGTGATGCAAGATTCATGCCGGTTTACCAACTCCAGTGCAGCGTGGAGCACAGGCGCCCTGCAGTCCCTCTGCCGGCCCACCCTCATTGAAGGGTGGTTGCCCTACTTCAGGCCATCCCCTTGGCCCCCAATCCACACGTCAGCCCACCTGAGGGGCCCCTGATGGTCAGGAGAAGGGAACCCCTCTCCCCAGTGCTGCTGTTGGCACCGGACTACCACTCATGGTATTGGAGTTGCCACCAAGATGCCTAACTCTGGACACAGGGGCTCACTGTTTGCAGATGCAGGCCCACTTGTGGCTCTGGGTCCCATAGCTCCCATGGGTGGTGGGAGCTGTGGGGTCAGTATGTCCAGCCCAGGACCCACTCATCCACAGGCATCTAGAGCATCCACTCTAGAGATGGACTGAGGAAGGCACAGCACTGCTTCTAGATCTCGTTGTGGCCATATGGCCAGGGTCCATCTGGCCCAGCATGGCTGTTGCAGAAGGAGGAGTACGCTCCACCCAGTGCTGGATACGCCGCCAGTTCCATCTTAAATCCCATCACCTGGAACCCACCTGTCTGTAACCCAGGTTGTATGATGATGGAGTTATGACATGATTCCCATGATTGGAGGTGCTAGTGCTCAAGCACACCGTCACTGCACCCACGGCCACATGGACATGCACTTCCAGCAGCCACCACCATGGAGAACAAAGTTATGTCATGGGACATGTCTGTTTCCACCTTTTATCAGACCACCAGAGGCTCTCCTGGCTACATCACACCCACTGTAGAAGCAGTCTCAGCACCATCCCTGTGTTTGGACACACTTGTAGTTGCCCTTTATTTCCAAGCACCTAGCACCCTGTACAGGTAATGCTATGGGAGGGTACAACCTTCCTCTCATGATGGGAGGGCCTGTTACTCCCATTTCCCATCAGTGCAAGTGGGGCCCACCCAAAGCACAGTGGTGCACTCACAGAGAGACTGGGAAAGCCAGCGTTCAGACTGCCTGTCACTACCAGACCCAATAAGCAGAGACAGGGATTGAATCTTCATGGGTGTTTTTTTCACATGGGCCAGCGATCTGAGAAGATGCTGGGTTTGTACCCTAACAGACCGTCTTAAATTCCCTTTTAAACTGACCCTTTCTGTAAGGAGAAGAAAAGTGTAGGTAAGGGGTTTGGAATTCAGGCAAAAATTTACTCAGGTAAAAGCTGCAGCATTCTTTCATGTGTGCTCTGGGAGGTGGTCTTTACCTGTGCCCTGGGCCTTGGTCTTTGTTGGTGTCCTGGGCGGTGGTCTTTGTCTGGGCCCGTGGAGGTGGGCTGGGCATCTGCCCCTGGAGCACAATGGCTCAGATACCATGCTGATGGCTTGCAGTCCTCCTGGGGCACAAAGGTGGAACTGCTTATGGTCTCCTGGATCAAGGTGGGTCATACCTTTCCTGAAATGGTAGTTTGATTACTAAGCTTATTAGTTATTACCTGAAACTAAAATCTTTCCAACATTTGAGTCCCCCATCAACAGGGAAAATGTGTCACCTGGCGTGGGAGGCCACTGTCGTCACGTGCCATCAGATCACTTGCAGCCCAACTGGCCAGAGCACAGGTGGAGTGACGGGGATAGCACTGTACCTGCAATGACTGGGGATGCTTACGGACCCCCTTCTTCCAGGGCATCTGCCCTGCCCCCACCAAACCAGCAGTGCTGTGGGTGCTAGTGGCAGACATTTTCGGAGAGACACCTACCCCTGGCCCGAACACTGCCTCCATGCCCCAAGTTATGGTTCCCCTCCTGCTTTGGGGGAGCCAGGACTATGCTGGGAGGCTTTTGCTCAGGGCAGTGTGCCTGTGCTCTGGGCATGGCGAATGCCCGCCTTGCTTTGGGGCACGTGCCCAGGTATGTGTAAGGGCCACCAACCAGTTCCATCACAACTGTAAACAAATTAGGAGCAGATCCTTCTCTACAAACTGTGCGCGACCATGAATGGGCTTTGCTCCACTGGAAAGGGGCTTAGCCCCCATAAGTGGAACTTAACCTGTTGGTGGTCCCACATGGAGGCAGAGCACCACACCTCAGGGATTTGTGAGGGGGGACAGGGAGGGGCAAACAGGCCCAGTTGAGAAGTACCTGCAACTTAAACCCCTTCGATAACCTACCAGAAAAAGTTCAAACCCCATGTCCTGGTGTTTAAAACCTCAAAATCTGCTCCCCTCTACCCATTCCTCTCCCCTCCCTGCCTTGCAGCACATAGAGTTTCCCGTGGCTTTTCCTGAATAACTGTTCTGTGCTCAGGCTTCTAGATGCCGTTGGCCCTGACTTCCTTCCTCACCTTCAATTTGATAATCCTTGCCCATCTCTTAAGGCTTTTCTCAGGTGTCTTGTCATTCAAAAGTCTTCTTTGTCTCTTGTCCCATCGAGATTAGGTCCCCAGAGTGCTCTCTGCACATCTCTGCTGTCACACTACCAGATTGTATTAAATTCCACTGTTGGTGCATCTTGGGTCCTCACTAGGACATGAGGTTTTTGATGATGGATGCTGTTTTCTTCATCTTTGATTCCTTTGTGCCAGATTTATATTCTGTCTCACTCTAGCTGCTTCGTTAAATATTTGATGAATATGTGAACAAATGCATAAGTGAAAGCTGCCTTCATTGGAATTAAGGTGTGATGGGATCTAGAGGTTACCGAAAATATAAAATTCCCAGCTGAAGCAGTGGACTTAGGGCATCTGCGCACATCTTCTCTCAGTCCTTGCATATGAGCAGTAGCATGCATGCAGGAGAGATGATTTAAGAAGAATCCCATAATAAGTGCATACAGAAAGGAGGAACTGACAGTTCTACATAGGAATTAAACCAGAATCTCTGGTCTTATAGGCAGCATGCTCTTCAGTCACAGCAATCAAAAGTACTGTAGAAAAATTTACCAAAAGTCCTATCACAAATAGAAAGATAGAAAGTGATATGTGTCTCAGACTTCAACTCTGAATCTCTGGTCCTTCTACCAAAAGCAGGAGACAGAGCCAGGAGTCACGCCCCATACCAGTGATAAGTATGTGGACTGTAAGCCTTGGGGACAGACGCGGAGGTGGTGGCACTGTCAGGGAGCCTGTGTTTTCCGCTGCACCCTTCTCCCTTGCTGTAAGAGTGCATCCGTGACTGGTGAGGAGGAGAGCTGATGAGCACAGGGGAGGTGACAGCAACTCGGGGCACTTGCACAGCTCCTCTGCAGGAAGAGTCGTCATCCCTCAAACCAAGGTGTCGTCTCCAGGGCTTTTTTGGTTCTGTGTTGGCCATATCATGGGCGATAGCCGGTCTGCAGCAACAAAGTAAAGAAAGCTCACTGTTTCTCTCTGATCATTCCACAGGCAGTTAGCCTGCCCTTCCTCGAGGTTAGTTAACAGCAAATACTATGCAAAGCCCTGCACTGAATCAGCCTGCGTTGCCTGCAGTCTGAACCCTGAATATTCAAACAGAGCAGACTCATTTGGAATCGCTCATATAAAGGTCATAACATAAACAGAGTTACCTACTTCCTGAGCCTTTTCTTCCTTTTTGGAAGGGGTGGCTTGTCAGGGTGGCTGGGTAGAGCAACAAGAACCCTTCATGGTTTCTGCAGCTAGTTCAAGTTCAGCTGTGCTTTTCTGAATTCAATTAAATATCCATCTCCAGGTTTTCCAACTTTCATTAGTGAAATAGCTGACACCAGGTTTTCTATTTTGATTGGTTAGATGTCCGACGCCAGGCCACAGCAGTGGCAGCGCTGCCACATCGGGCTTCATCTCGACCACGCTATCGTTTTGCAACTTGAAATGAAAGCAGACTGAACGTGCTGTGGTTGTAACAGTTGAATAGCTCTTTAGAAAACATTACCTTTCTCTCCCCATAGCAGGTTTGAGGTGGGTCAGTGGGGAAGGGCAGCTTCAACACCTTCCTGCCAGAATCTCCAGTTCCCTGACCTCTTATACATCCACACACCTGTCCTACTGATGTCCACTGTAGGACTGCAGCTCCAGCCCCGTCCGCACATCCACCAGGACCACGGAACTTGCAAACACACACGCTCGCACTCACATCACCCAAGTCCTTTCTGATTTCCAGCAATCCCGAGGGTCCGCTGTATCATTCACTCTTCTTTTTTCTTTTTTTTATTTTATTAATTTTTTTGTTTAATTACAGTTATTTGCAGCCTCTCATTCACTCTTCTCAAGTTCACTCTCCTACCTGCCTCTCCCACAGCTGATGATCCTGCTTCCAGTTTTCCTGAAAAACATTTATGATCTTTATTGTATTATAGAGCAACTGTTTTAAATTTTGCTCTTAGGGTTTTTGTTTTTTTGTTTGTTTATTTGCATTTTTGCAACTTGACAAGTCCTAAAATATTAATCAAGAACTATGAAATGGTTCTGATCTCTCTCCCTATGCATACTGAACTTCAGTGAGAAATTTTCTTAAATATCATGAAGCCCATAGAACATTTGTGCTAGCAATTTCCTATACAAATCAGCAACTGCGTTCCCTGACATGTGCGACCCCCTGAAATTGGATCTGTCACACGGGCTTGCAGAGGTTTTCTGCTGTCCTGACGTGGGTCCTGTTGGAACAGGTAACAGAGTGCAGCCCTGACCGAACAGCTCCTCATTCTGCAGTTGTTTGCAATCACCCCGGTCTCCGAGCAGCCCGAATAGCAGCCCGAATAGCAGCCCTCCTCTACAACCCCCACCTGCTTGCCCTCTCCAGCTCCAAAAGCACCAGCGGGCACGCTGATGAGCACATTTAAACACCTCCTTGTTCTGTCATGTGAAGCTAACTCAGACAACTTTTTTTAATTTTTGCTTTCAATCAGTTTATATGATGACATTCACTGGTGTGACATAAAATTACTTTGTGATTGTTATTCAGTACTTCTAGGGTTTCTTATCTCTCAGGAAGGCCCCTTTCTGACATATCTTATGGCTGCATCTGAATAGTGTCTACTTAAATGTGTCATCTTTTCATTTTGCTGGAATTCTAAATTCTCTGCTCATTTTCATTGAAAATAGCACACATTTATTTTTTATATTTGAATAAACTGAAATTTGAATCTAAGTCATTCACTGCTAATAGATTTATACCATTTAGGTAACTTTTAAATTTTGGCTTTTGATACCTTTGTTAACATATGGAAAGCAAGTCCACAGCAAGTTATAAAGCTATGACTGACAGTGTGTGGAATCTTGTAGAATATTCAAGGTGAGCAGTGATGCGTGCTACAGTGATTACTGCAGCCTTGCCTCAATAGTACATTTTTATTTGCCTTTTAAGATTTTTACATGTAAATATATAGAAGTGCAAACATTTTCTTACCTCAAAATCTGGACTAGAAAAGAAATCCATTAGGAGTGAAAGCAGTCTGTCTTTCGTAATAGTATCTTGATATTGGAAAAATCAGTTCTAAGTCAACTGTTAATCAAATCTTGTTAAATAGTAGCAATCTATGGTAACTTGAAATCATATTGGAATTTTTATCAAATTTTCATGAATTTTCAGTGGCTCTCTGCTGAATACCTTGCACAATACTAAAATTATTTTAGCTCTTTTTCTGATATTGGAAGGGAAGCCTCCACAGGAATAATGCAAAACTAGACAAGAAGAATGATTTTTTCACTTTCATTTTCATCGGTTTCTCACTTTTTCCTCCAAATAATAAAAACATATTTTTTCTTCTTTTCTTTGTTTCTAATTTTTGCTCATTTCCTCTTTATTGTAAACTTTACCTTTTCTCTGTGAAGTAATATTTTCCCACACAGAATGTTTTTAAAAATGTGTTTCTGTTGAGGACACTAGTTGGTCAAGATGTTTAGTGCAAAGACAGAGAAGGGTAGGTAACTGTAGACATCTTGCTGAAGCATTTGTTCATTCGAGAAATGTTTATTTAATACTTAAGTGGTAGGTCCTAAGAAAGGTGCTGAAGTTACAATGTGACTAAGACACAGACATATTGTAGTTCAAGTAAGCACAAGGTGTCTCAGCCTGTTCTGGCTGCTATAACAAAATTCCATACACTGTAGCTTACACATGACAGAATGTACTTGCCACAGTTCTGGAGGCTGGGAAGTCCAAGATTGAGGTGCCGGCATTCTGTGTCCAGTGTGTGTCATTTCCTAGGCTGCTGTCTCTTCACTGTCACCTCACACCGTGGAAGGGGTGGGGGGTCTCTCTGGAGTCTCTTTCCCAGGGCACTGAACGCATTTACCAGGCTCAGCCCTCATGGTCTAATCACTTCCCTAAGAACCTCTTCTAACACCATCACATTGGGTTTCACAATAGGGATCCTAAGGAGAGAAACGTCCAGTCCTTGCACAGGGATTCTGTAAACATTAAGTGAAAACACATAGGTCATGCCTGTGAAAATGCCCATCAATTTTCACAGCCTCCCTTTTGCTCCTCTCCTGTTTGCCTGCGAGCTAATCTCTCTCATAAGATTGCGGGGAGCTCCTTGGCTCTCCCAAAGCCTCCGTGAGTCCCCCTGGCCTTCCCAGGTGCATTTGGTTGTAGCTTGCTTGTCTGTCTGTCTGTCTGTAGAACTCCTTGACACCCACTCTTTGCTCAGTAGATCAGCTGGGCCGCTCTCTTCTCTCTGAGCACAGCCTGAACTTTGCTGCCACAGAAGTTCCCTCAGGCTTGCAGCTCAACCAGATATACTTTAGGTTCCTTCTCTGCCTATGATGATTCTACCCATTTCTCAGGGCTCCAATGTGTGCTTTTGATGTCCATGTTGACCTTCATTCAGCCCATCCGCTCATTTAGGTATCTGTCTACTTTCTATGTCACATGCCCCAACCTTCTGAAATGCAAGAACAAACAAGCAAGCCATCAAACTTGAACTCATGTGTTATCTCCTACAAAGCCTAGAATTGCTTCCAATGCTGCTGGAATAGAAAGTGCACAGTATTTAAATATTGAATACTTTCACTTGGTGCACAAAGACTATCTCACAAGAATTTAATTTGTTTTTGCTGTGAGCCCAACTTGGAGTTTGGCAATAAGATACAATCCGTTACATGCTCCAATAGAGGCAACCACAGGGAATTTATAGGAATGGTACTAGTTCAGGTGAGTCAATAAATGGATGAAGGAATGCATGACTAGGTGAATGAACGATTTATTTTAATTTTCAAGAGCTGACATTTTGTACTCTGCAGTTCTCCTTATGGGTAACTCAGTCAAATGATTCTGTGCTGCAGTCACAGGGAGTGTCCTAGTTTCTCCCTTCGCCATGTTCGCTGACAACACTGGTGGGTACAGTGCAGCACAGCACAGCTCTGATGAGTTCTCTACACCTGCTTTCTCAGCTGCATCGTCCTGGCTTTAACTGCTACGGAGCCTGAGGTCTCAAATTGTGACATGAAAAGGATTAATTTGGGAATTTTAAAAATAATCTTTAAGCATAAGATTAATATTTTATTATTAAAGATGAGTAAAATGCATTTAGTTCTTCTGCGATCTATGTTTCATCCTTGTGCACAGTTTTAACACTTTATTAGTTTACTTCCCTTGGATTTTATTTTTTTAAAAATTTTATTTATTTATTTTCAAAGACAGGGGAAGGGAAGGAGAAAGAGAGGGAGAGAAACATCAATGGGTGGTTGCCTCTCATGTGGTCCCCACTGGGGACCTGGCCAGCAACTCAGGCATGTGCCCTGACTGGGAATCGAACTGGTGACCCTTTGGTTCGCAGCCCGTGCTCAATCCACTGAGCTACACCAGCCAGGCTCCCTTGGTTTTTTTACTTATGATGATTTGAAACAGACTCATTTCTAGCTTTTTTTTTTTTTTCCAAAAGAACCTCAGCAGACTTTTGTTTTATACTCTTTTTTACAATAAAAAAGTCTTTTTTGGACTTTTTCTATTTTACAATCTTTTCATAATATTTTTTTCCTATTCTGCTCCCTTTATTTTGCCTTCTAACCGCACAAGCTGAGGAGACTCCCTGTGCTGTGCTGACGCCCTGACTGAGCAGCTGCTGCAGGCCAGCCCCCTCCGTGCGCAGCTGGATTCACTCCCGTGGGGTCTGGTCACCACGGATACTTGTGCTGTGAAAGGTCAGGCAACTTCAGGTTGGATGTCATGTTTGCTTGATCCCTTTCAGCAGAAGTTCAGTAGCGACTGCTCAACAAAATTGTCATATAACAAACAGGAACACTGTCATATAACAAACCTACAGTTGAGCTTAGACTTGTTTTTCTTTGTTTTTTTTGTTGTTGTTGTTACCATTTCATGTTAGATCCCTGTGAGTTCAAACTCACAAAAGACATTATCATCTTTTATTGTCTGATGTAGTCATTCAACTATGTCTTGAACATCTACTATGTGATGTGACAGGGCTTTTCCCCAGGTTCTAGGGTGTGGAAACAAATAACCATAACTAGTATCTTAGAGCAAAAAGGAATGAAGGAGGGGGTTTAGGATGGCCGAGGGAGGGAAGTGTGTTTTACACAGAATGTCTGGAGAGACTCTCTAAGGATGCACACTTCAGCAGGGACCTCACTAGAGCGAGAGCAGAGAGAGCCTTGTGGACAGCCAAGGTGCAGCCTTTCAGGAAGCCTCCCAGGGAGTGGTGGCAATCAGGGGCCAGCCCTGAGGCTCCTTCCCGGGCTCAGGGAAGAGAAAAGGAGCCAGTGTGGCTAGAGCAGAGCTGTCAGCACAGAGTGGTAGAGAGGAAATCAGAAAGGATGTGTGCAGTGATACCAGGCGGTGAGGGGTTTGTTTGCATTTTACTCCCAGTGAAACAAAAAGCTAAATGAGGGACCTGAGCCCAGGAGTGACACACCATCTGATTGGCATTTTAAAACATTGTTTTACCTACTGATTGTACTAGTTTTTTAAGAAATTACTTTATTGTTGTTCAATTATAGTTGTCTGCATTTTCCCCTCACCACTCCCCGCCAACCCCAGCCAAACCTCCCTCCCTCCTTGCTTCCACCCTTCCCCTTGGTTTTGGCCCTGTGTCCTTTATAGTAGCTCCTGAAAACCCTTTCCCCCACTGTCCCCACCCTCCTTCCCTCTGGCTATTGTTAGATTGTTCTTAATTTCAATGTCTCTGGTTATATTTTATTTGCTTTTTTCTTTTGTTGATTGTACTAGTTTTCTTAACGCTGCATAACAAATTACTATAAGTTTAGTGTCCTAAAACAGCTCGCGTTGATTATGTCACAGTTTCTGTGGGGCCAGAGTTAGAGAGGAGGGACCATTTAGCTGGGTTCCCTGTTCAGCATCTTGTAAATCTGAAATCAATATGCCTTTTGAATTTATTTCTGTGTATGGTGTAAGTTGGTGATCAAGTTTCATTTTTTTGCATGTAGCTGTCCAGCTCTCCCAACACCATTTGTTGAAGAGGCTATCTTTACTCCATATTATGCTGCTTCCCCCTTTGTCAAGTATTAATTGATCATAGAGACTTGGGTTTATTTCTGGGCTCTCTATGCTGTTCCATTGGTCTGTGTGTCTGTTCTTGTACCAGGCTGTTTTGATTACAGTGGTCTTGTAATACAGTTGATACCAGGTTTTGTGATC
>PVJI01027716.1:0-17338 GCA_004026765.1 Micronycteris hirsuta
CACTTGTTTCTCTTTCAACCTTGATATAGAGACCAAGAAGAATGCTCTTTTAAGTCAATTGACATTCTTCATCCTTTTCATTTATTTTATGTTTTTAAGATTTTATTTGTTTATTTTTAGAGAAAGGGGAAAGGAGGGAGACAGAGAGAGAAGCATTGCTGTGTGAAATATTGGCTGCCGCTCACACGCCCCCAACCAGGGACCTCGGCCCACACAAAAGTTTGTTGAATGAGAAGTCTCTTTGCATATCTTTCTGAATTATAAACATTTAGTAAATATTTAGGGAATAAATGTTCTCCTGTTAAGATGAAGGTAATTGGTGCATAGACACCATGTGTTATTGGCCAACTCATATTTATTGAATGAAGCTTTTATAGGAAAGAAGACGGCAATACTGGTCTGTGACCTTTGAACAATTCCCACAGTACTGCAGGTGCACAATGCATATTGCACACTAGATTTTGGTAGGTACCATGCATCACAAAGTTTGTTCCAGAGGCTTCTGGAATTGAATCAAGCATTGATGTTTATTTGGAAAATAAATTCTTGGTTCCCAGACCAGTCCAATTCAATCTTGATTCAGAATCCAAGAACCAGGCTCAGAAATCTCATATTAAAGAATCTACCCACTCCCCTTCCCCAGTGATTTTTGCATTCTGAAGATTGAAAACAACATAGGATAAGCACTTATTTACTGAGGAAGCAAAATACCAGTACATACTTTTAAATGATGTTTAAAATTGTTCACAAAATGTTACAGTAACTTTTTTCTAAATCTATCCTGCTTAGCATGGCACTAATGGGAGTTTCCTAGTTCCCACAATTCACTAGCGAGCAAGCTGCATTAGGTTGTTACCCGAAAATCCAAGGACCTAGAGTTTCAGAACTTCTGGGAACCTTTTGGATTGTTACCAGCCATTCCTAGAGTTCAAGCCTCTGACCACGTGCCAAGCTTTCCTTTCTTTCTGTCCCTTGCCACCGCCGGTGAAAATAACAGTTACGTGTGTTTGTACCAGGTGGGAGCCTTGTGTGTCTGCACTCTTGGTTTAGAAGCTCAGGTGTCACAGTCACACCCTGAAAGGTTATATTTGGGGCTGGAGAATGAGTAGCGCCCAGATAAGAGGTACCCCAATGGGGTGATGGGGTAGACTACTGAGCGTGAGATTGGAGCACAGCCTGTGACTGCCAGTAGAGTCACCCACTGAACTTTTTTCCAGCTGCAAGAGCGTCCTGTGTACTCTCAGAGTCTTTCTCCTAGTAGAGCTCCTGACTTAGCCTTTTTAAAAGTCCTCATTACTACCCTTATGAGTTGTTGTTCAGCCTGCGATGCAAATCGCACCCCAGAGTGATTGCCCTTGTCCTCTCCTTACTTCCAGAGATATGAGAACACACATTCAATGTCAACTTGAGCCTTCTTTTTTAGCTCGTTTGACCTCAATTTTACCTAAAACATAAATTATAAGTTTTCTAGGAGATGGCCTTATCTATTTAAGATTTGTTTAACAAAGAACAATTTAGCAAACATATATTTCTAATAACATACTAGTGAGGAGCACTTTACCACTGCCGTATAAATCAAGTGGCATATAGCGCGGACCTTTCACAAATCATTTCCCACTGAATTAAGGTCAATTTGTAAAGACACATAAAATTTAGAACCAAATTATGTTGTATCTATCAAGTCATTTTTAATTTGGAATCATTCTCTAAATTAATATTAATGAAAGTATATCTGTCAATGTTTAGTAGATCTGTATCACAGAAAAAGAACTAAGATATTTTCTTGGAATGTCATTATTTTCTAAAGCTTTCTCTAATTCAGAATTCCAACTTTCAAAGTTTTTGAAAGTATAACAGACAAAGCACATTTTATTTTTTTCTATTTCTCACAAGTGATATGTGTGAGTTCTTAGTCTAGAAGATAGTTTAGGTAAAAAAAAATTGGAGTGTGCAACAAAAAATAAAATGTCAATATAAAAATAAAAGTGAAAGGTATGAACATTTCACATAACATATTTCTCTTTGGCCAAGGCAAATAAAAATGTTGTTTCCCTGGATATAAATTGTGAAAAAAATAGGCATTTTATTCTAAAATATGGAATTAAACACTCCTATAAGGAACTCTTTCAAAAGAGTACATAAACAATTAAACTTTATCAAACATACAACTATCCTTCATCTTTTGCTCATAAAACGCTGTCACATTACATTCCTCTTTTGCCATTGCTTAACAAGAGGCGTAGACAAAATGTCACCGAAATAAGCCATAAGTAGCATTAAATTAATTTCTCTAAAATTTATCTCATATGAATTTATCTGCAAATGTATGCTTAATCTTTCTGAACTTTCAAGAATACAATGTAAATCAAATGTTTTAATAAATTCTTCCTGCAAATCCATTAAAACTACTCAATCAAATTTTGACAGCCTTAAGTTGATAATACATGGATATGAAACAATGGATTTACAAATCAGATTTTGGAACGCCTTTTGAAAGTTAAATGCAGTGTGCCCCAGCCAATAAAAAGTAAAAAATGTCTTCAAAGATGAATACAAAACAAAGTAAACCTGAACAAGAATGACTATAAAATGATATAATGTAGCCTATTTATTAATACACTCTCTAAATCTTCTTAGGAATTTCAAGTTCTTCAAGTAGATGATTCTCATAGCTGGGGTACTGCAACCTCTCAAATGAAACCAAAACATTGAGAAGTATTTCGTTCCCACTAAAAATAATCTGTATCCTTTATAGAAAATTATATATATTATTTTAGCCACTCATTTTATAGCTAAAAATATAGAAAAATTTCATAGAAAATTATAGATTAGACTAGTTTTCCAATAAGTTCTCTTGCTTCAACATTAGGTGCTTTATACATATAACATTAGAATACTAAGGAATAGCTAAGCATACTAAGACATACCTAATAGAAATAATTGACTCAGCTATTATTTATTTACAGCAGAAGAATCTCCCGATCTGTGAATTATATAGAAACTATATCTAAGCACCACCAATGAAATGAGAACACCAACGTCTCTACCATCTCTGCGCTGCTCTAGTAACAGCACTTCATGTAAGAATTATAGAGGCAATGTGTTACATTGAACTTAGCATCCTGTTGGAGTCAGAGAGCAAGGACAAGGCCTGAGCATGGACTTACTATTTCCCAGGAGACCCAGCCATGGCAGTATCCACAGAGAACAAGACGCAGAAGAAAGTATTAGGTAAGCAGGAGTGGAAATAACCTCTTTCTGTGAGCTCCACTTTCCTAGGTCTAGATCTTAAGGAGGCAAACTAGTTCAACCAATGCTTCTGGGCAGGAAGGAGAAAACAGAGCTCTTCCACATGAAAGGCAGCCCTTGGAACTCGGATGCACTGCCATAGGGGCAAAACGTAGCTCACGAGAAAACATGCTGGTTGCATGGTGTACTCTGTATTTATTTACAGATTACCATCATCCCGACTAGATTTTGCCGCGGGATTTTGTTTCAGCCTTTTTATGCATAATGCATACAGGGAAGGGCAATAGTATGTTTAGAGTTGTTTGTATGGAAAATAATATAATAATTAATATGTAATGATACAAGCGTAAAGTCTGTATTTTGCATACTCACAACTGCAAACCTACTTTTGCCAATCCCCTATATTTTGAATTTCCCTGGAGGAAACACTGTTTATAGCACACTCCAAATGTATTTGACAGTCAAATTCTTTTTTTAAGGGAGTCACGTATTAAGGAAAATAGTTTGGAAAAGCTGTCATAGCTTTTAGAAAAAGTGTTTTAAATGTTCCAATCTTTCTATGGGACATTAAGGAAAGGTATTCACTAAAAGCCAAATACGTAAAAAGGAGCATGAGATGCATTTTCCTTTTGATCAGAGGGCGTGCCTAAGAGGAAGATGAATATGGTGGAACAAAGGTCATGGCCAAACATATGTGTATTAATGGAACTGGGTGTAGCAGCGGGCAGGCAGGGTGTCCAAAGGCAAAGAGGAATGCGGGTCCTTTCCTTTCCATCACTAGTTGGTACGGGCAGAGGGGGGACTGTCTCTGTCAAGAACGGAATAGCACTGTAAGGAACATATAAAATCAGTACCTTAAATCCTAAATCATGGGTAGGCTTTGCTAACTTTATATCCATTGAGAAATCAGTTTTTCATTTTCTTAAAGATTTTATTTATTTATTTTAGGGAAAGAGGGAGGGAGGGAGAGAGGGAGGGAGAGAAACATCCATGTGTGGTTGCCTCTCATGCACCCCCTACTGAGGACCTGGCCCACAACCCAGGCCTGTGCCCTGACTGGGACCTGAATCAGTGACCCTTTGGCTCATAGGCCAGCACTCAACCCACTAAGCCACATCAGCCAGGGAGAGAAATCACTTTTTCAGGAGAAAAAAATAGAAACAAATCTCTATGTCATCTCATGAAGAGGCCCATCGCTATCACCTCCAGGTAACCTGTGATTTCTCTTCTCATTGAAAATCTCCCAAGCTTTGCGCAAGCTGTGCATCTGTGCCTAAGAGATGCAATCAGCCTCCTAGTGTGGAAAGACTTCCCTGCCTACCAGGCATAGAGGTTAAAGAATTAGGTTGATCATTTTATGCACATCTAACAACTATGACTTGGAGAGAAGGGCTGTAGTCCAACTAAAGGGTAAGGGATTGGGGAATGGAAATCTGAAAAGATGATTTTTTATCAATTGCAAAGCCATATCTAGTCCTTGGCAGATGATTCTTCATGAATTTACTCATCTAGGTATTAATAGTCAAATTGCTTCAGGACTAGTTTTTCTGAAATATTTACACAAGCAGACAGCTCTGAAAAGATGGAGATGAAGACACCTTCTTGCTCTCCTTCGCAAAAATGGTATCTGCTTACTTTTGAAGGTATGCAGTAAAGCATTCAAACTTACCTACATTTAACTTTGCCCTTAGCGTCTACAGGTAATCTCTAAACCCTGGAATGTCGTGCCTGGCAGAGGCGTTTCTGTTTGCCTGGGGGTCTCATGTCACACTGGGAAGTCTAACAATAGGCACTTCCTTCCGTGGGATCTGCCCACACCAGATTTGATTTGGGATGGGGTCATTGGGACACATGGTATCACCTTGCCCTCAGGAAGGGCTGAAGACAGAGACTGGCCATGTGGACAGTGAATTGTGCTAAAGTTATACAATCTCAAAAAATCTACGGAAACCAAGGCTCAGGCGTGCCTCCCTGGTTTGGCAATCCTCTGTTAATACTGCCACACAGAGGTGCTGGGAAAACAGGGCTGCCCGTGACTCTCCCGGGAGAGGACACGTGAAACTCTGTGCTTGAACCTCTCCTGGACTCTGCCGCACGCGTCTCTTCCTTTGGCCGCGATGAACCTGTATTCTTTAATCATAAAAAACCATAACCTCAAGTATAACAGCTCTCAGTGGGTTCTGTGAGTCCATACGGCAAATTATCACAATGCAAGGTGGCTTTGGTGATGCCTGACTGGTAACTGATGTCAGAGTGAGAACTGGCCTGTGGATTATTCTCTAATCTTGCACAGGTAATAAAGATAATCTTTTCTCTATGACCAAGGATCGGCAGGTTTTCCAAAAGCTCCTATAGAAGCCAGCCTCTTCTCTTCTCAGGGTTCTTCTGAAATATAGCCTCACCGCACGGATCCGCCTCACCACATTGCCTGTGGGAACCGGGGCTCAGGGGGAAACACTACAGCGTTACCGAGGATGCTGCTCATGCTAAAAGTAGTAAGTTCTTTTGTCTTTGACAAAAATAACTCATATTTTTCAGCCAATATCTGTAAAATTGTGACAGGCTAATTCAATGCTAATGCTTGAGTACAGGGTGAAATCTCAAACCTTTTTACAATTTCTGACTTGACGGTTTTGCTCTGGTACTAAGCATGGCTAACCTTTAGAAAGATTTATTAACTAAAAAAAAAAAAAAAAAACTATTCTAAGAGTAAAACCATTGGCCAGTCTGGAAATGGTTTCAGTTACACGAGACAATTATCTTTAAAACGCAGTGAAGGGGCCTACAGGCAGAATGAAAGAAGCGCACAGCAGGCCCTCTTGTGAGACACAGAAATATCTCACTGCACACATTGATAAGCAAACTCATTTTGTGGTGTGAAGGTCCGCAGCACCGCTGCCAGACTCTGTCATGGGGCGACGAGTCACTTAAGGTGACAGCATCTATTTACCAGGCGACACCCACGCACTCTCTCCAGGCGTAATTAAAAGCAAACAAAGCCAATCACCAACAAGGTTTTGAAATGCTTATTTCCATTGGTTGCTAAATTTTCCAAATCAAATTCCCATTTAGAGACATTTACAATCCAGCACAGTATGACTTCTTTCCAAATGCAGGCTTTGGTGCCCATCTACATACTGGCAATCTCTTCCCGGGCAGAGAAGACCCATTCCAACTGCCCCTAGCGGTGAAGAGTGAACGCTCAGATACACGTGGCCAAGATGTTAACAGTAACTTAGTGTGTTTGGGCTGGAATCTCTTCTTCCAGCTCCAGGGCGGTGTATCTATATGTAAGTGTTTTAATTTCTATTTGACAGCCACTGAGGGAATGTAAACAAATGACACAATACTGGGAAACATGGGCAATTGCATTTGAACTCCTAATACGAAATCCATTCTGCCTCTAATTCTTTTGTTGACAGACATGTATAACCAGCAAATGTCAGTCAGGTAAACAAACATAAGTTTCCATGAATCAAAATTTTTAAAATAAGAATTTTGAAGTGAATGTTTGTAAGGTCTAATTTTTTTTAAAATAGCAATTTTAATAAATCACTTTTACTCTTCTTCAGGCCAACCCCAATGTCAAACAGCAAGGGGAAAAAACTATTTTCAGAAAAGTGTTTACAGTAGTCAGAGAAATATACTCTCCCAAATATGGTAACGGGCCCCCCTGCTTTGTAATACTACTTTAATAAAAACTCCATTAAGACTCTGTGGTTTTAAGAACTGACTTTTTAAAAATATTGCCAACAACATTCATACTTATTTTACAGTAATTATTTAAGCTTTTATATTTATGCAAATAACCATTGAGCCTACTAAAAGATAAAAGTTTTTCCTCTCTTTCATCCAGCATATATACTTGCAATTCAGTTCAGATTTGGTCTTTAGAGTTTGTTACCACAGTTTGCCACAACTGAGACTCCTAAATCGGTGAGACTATTTGCATCAAAACAACCTTATTTTGGTACACGCAGCTTAACTCTGTGGCCTTCTTGTTCCTGATGCAATCCTTATCCCGCAGCAACAACAGAAGGAAAAAAAAAGGCATCTCTGAGCCTGCCTGCCTGGAATAAGTGCACTTCTCACTTCCTTCCTGCTGTGTGAAAACTCTTTTTCCATCTAAGCTGCAGGATGTACTGGTGAACTTAATGGGATCTGACAGTCCATCTTAAATGGTGCCATTAGGTAACAAAGAAAAATCTGAAGTTATATAACCCTTGGTCATTTTGATGACTTCTTTTTCTTTCAATTTGAATTGATAACTGGAATTCCCAAAAGGCTTTTTGAAATTTTGTGCTTTTATTCTGGGTTTCTCTCTGGATAGTTCTTTAATCATAAACATATGTTTTAAGCAGATTGTTGTAAAATATGGTTAGTGAGATACTGAGTCAAAGAAGCATATCACTAAGGAAGCACTGTTTCCACATTATTATTTGTAGATTTTGCAACCTCACAAAAATCATACAAAGCCAAAAAGTAAATTGAGAAATACCTGGTTTTCAAATTTCCTTTAAATGAGTGGTATTGAATGAGTAAATTATGTAACAAGTTTCAGTGTGTGCATATTAAAGAAATAACATTGCTGAATATATAATAGACCATTTAAAGGTAAAGAATTTGCGGGTCTTAGGTAAGAGAAAAATTTATCTAGCAAGGTAAAGGGCAAGGGCAGTTTTGAAAAATAATTGATATTTACATAACAATAGCATTTATAAACCAAATATATATGATAACCCTTTTGGGTTAGGTACTACTAGCAGTCATCATTTTACAGATTGATAAATATATGTTCAGACTTGTCAAGTAATTTGTTCCAGATTAGCCAGTTTATAGAGTTTGACATAGGATTTGAATCCAAGAGATCTAAATCTTGAGTTCTAGTCTCTCCAGTCTTTCAGGATCAGTTGAGAAAGGCAGAGAAAAAAAAAATGACTTTAAGGATAAGAAAATTGATTTAGCCAAAGTTATAATTTTAATAAGTAGTAGAGAAAGGGCTTCCTTCACATTCACTCTCACTTTCATTTTCAGACTTTCTTCATTATCTGATTCACTCACATTGTTCTATGGCTTCCTGCTTTGACACTCAACAATTTTAAAGTCAGTCTGTTTTTTTCAAATTAACTTCTTTTCACCCTCTCCACTTCTCTTTCCACTTCCCTAACCACAGTTTCATATCAGGATGAAAGGAGTGAAGGGCCAATGTCTAGAACTCTTACATGGTCACCATGGCAGAGATTTTTCTAAACCAATGAATCAATAAATGGCAGAATTTCAAGAAGTGAGCTTAGTAAAAACACTGAAGTGCAGAATTTTAGTAAAGTGGGGGAAGAGTACTTCATACTTTCAGTCTCTATCATCCATGATCATAATATCTTAATCACTAAACAACAAGTGTTTATTGATTGTTAACTAAAAAGTTAGTCACTGTGTTATGCATTTATTCTGTCAAGTAATTCTACAGCAATTCCATTATTGTTATTTCTGTTTTATATTACAGAAACTAAGGCTCTTAATAGTTATCAACCTGCCTGAAGGTCAAGAGTTGGGAAGCAGCAGAGTTGGCGTTGGAACTCAGGTCTTTCTGAAGCTCCTAAACTCATCTGTACATACAGCTATATCTAGTAATTAACACGAATACACCAATTGAAAAATGGGGGTGGGCTAAAGGGAATTATAACCAAATAGTAATATTTGTAAATAGAAAATCCCGATGCTAATATATTATATTGTCATAGTGTACTCTATTCATTGCTTTTCAAAGAATTTTAAGGATTGCTTTTAAGAATATTTAAATGTGTTTGATATCCTTAGCTTGGAGGTTCTGCAATATGGTAAATGCATTCCCCTGAGGAGAGTGAGTGAATAATAATTGCCTAATTAAAGCCTGTGGAAATGACTTTCTTTGTGTTTTCCCTCCACCATGGGAGTCTTCTAAGATGTCATCAATATTTTAATTACATGAAAACAGAATCATTTGCAAGCATGGGCTCTGCTGTTGTGTTTTATGTCTTTTGAAACAATGCTCTTGAACAGACTTGTTGACCTTATTTTGGAAACAAGTTAAGCATCACTCCCATTGTGAACATGGTATGAGCCACGATGCAGACATTCCTCTTAGCGGGATAAACAAATGCATACATACGCACAGGCATACATAACTGCATCAATACCGAACAAGTGAACAGACATAAAGAGGCCTTGTCTATTTTTTGTCCCTATATCCTCACAAATTTCATTTTAGTTTTTAAATACAATATAGTTGTCGAACTTAAGAAATCATATATACACACAAACATATATATGTATACATATACATAGCCTTTGAATATTCACTTTTCAAAGGCTGTCAATGGGAGCAGCACTGTCTACCATGTCAACTAAGTCTACAACCTTATCTCAGCATCTAGGTTTATTCTGAACCTAGCCAAACCCACCTGAACAAATTCACTCCATCCTTACAAATAACCTTTGCTCAGTGTCAGAGATTGCCCTCGCCTTGCCGCTTCCACACTGTCCCAGTTCTTCTTTCCCCATGACACAACCTTCGTAGATGCTTTAGAAATCCCCTCTTCTTCAAACTCAGAGAAATTGCCGCACATACCGCACACCAAAAATAGGCATGTACCATTGAAACAGAAGAGTGGCCAGAAATCAACCCACACATACATGGTCAATTAACTTACAACAATGAGCCAAAAACATACAATGAACAAAGGACAGTCTCTTTAATAAATGGTGCTGGGAAAACTGGATAGCCATATGCAAAAGAATGAAACTGGACCAATAGTTTACACTATAAACAAAAATTAACTGAGAATGGATTACAGACATGAACCTAAGACCAGAAACGATAAAAATCCTAGAAGAAAACATAGGCAGTGAGCTTTGGACTTAGGTCTTTTCCATGATGTGTAAAATCTGACACTGAAAGCAAAGCAACAAAAGCAAAAATAAACAAATGAGACTACATCAAATGAAAAAGTTTCTGCACAGCAAAGGAAAAAGCAACCTACTATATGGGAGAACACATTTGCAAATCTTATATCTGATAAGCATTAATGGCCAAAATATATAAATAACTCATACAACACAAAAGTTTTAAAAGATCTGATGAAAAAATAGGCAAAATAGGTGAACAGCCATTTTTCCAAAGATACACATGGCCAACAGGTACATGAAGAGATGCAGCAACAAGGAAATGCAAACCAAAGCCACAATGAAAGATAACCTCACACCTATTAAAATGACTATTATCAAAAAAATAAGGTATAATAGCCATTAGTAAAGATGTGGAGAGAAGAGTACTTGTGCACTGTTGGTACAGCCACAAAAACAAAACAAAACAAAACAAAACAAAAAAGCACATGTCGTTTCCTCAAAAAAATTAGAACTAGAACTACCACATGCAACTTTATGTTCACTGCAGCATTACTGACAGTAGTCAGATATGGAAATAACATAAGTGCCCGTCCATGGATGAATGGACAAAGAAACTATGGTATTTGTGGTACACATACACACAAACACACACACACAATTTATATTGAGGTCTGTCCAGAAAAGTTCCAGTCATTGTTGATATAATGAGAACCATTTGTGCAACATCAATGTAACCTGCTGGCCAAGGAGAGAGGACTGAAATGCGCATGTGCAAACAATGATGACTTCACTGTACTAGTCAGTGGGGGCGGTAGATGCCATTGAGTGAGCAGGTGTACTGTGTGGCCGTTGCATTCAAAATGACTAAGCAAGTAGAGCAAGGAATCTGCGTCAGATTTTGTGGTAAGCTTAAACATTCCTCTGCAGAAACTATTTGGTTAGGAAGGCTTTCAGGGGCAATGCAATGAGTGCAACACAAATAAAAGTGTGGCACAAATGCTTCAAAGATGGTCAAGAATCTGTTGAAAGTGATCCATGTTCTGAAAGACCTGCAACAAGCAGAGCCCCTGAAAATCTTGAGCGTGCACAGGCTACAATTAGCAAAGATCAGCGACTGGCAGTGTGAGGACTAGAAGCTGATCTGGGGATTCCAAAAACTACTGTGTCTGAGATTTTGACACAAGATCTTGGCATGAAATGTCTAATGGCAAAGTCTGTTCCTCAGCTTCTGCTACCAGAGCAGAAGGAACATCGAGCTGCAGTTGCTAATGACTTGACTCAAACCATTACCAATGAACCAGATTTCCTCAAGAAGGTTATAACCAGAGATGAATTGTGAGTCTTCGACTATGATTTGGAAACAAAGGCCCAGTCGTCCCAATGAACGTCACCCTGTTCTTCACACCCAAAGAAGGTGTAACGAAGTTGCAGCAAGATCAAGACCATGTTAACTGTGTTTTTGGATTGGCAAAGTGTTGTCCATCACAAGTGCACCCCTCCAGGCCAAACAATTAATAAGGAGCACTACCTCAATGTTCTTCATTGGTTGAGAGATGCAACATGATGAAAACAGCCACAGCTGTGGGCAACTGGTGACTGGCAGCTTCATCACAGTGATGCACCCTCTCATGCATCACATCTCATGCAGAATTTTTTGGTGAAACATCAAATCAGCCAGGTGACTCAGCCCCTCTACAGCCCAGATTTGGAACCCTGCAACTTCTGGCTTTTCCCAAAACTAAAATCACATTTGAAAGGGCAGAGATTTGAGACTGTCGATGAGATTCAGGAAAATACAATGGGGCAGCTAATGGTGATTAGGAGAACGTGAGATCCCAAGGTGCCTGCTTTGAAGGGGACTGAGGCATCACTGTCCTGTGTACAATGTTTCTTGTGTCTTGTATCTTCTTCAATAAATGTCTCTATTTTTCATGTTACATGGCAGGATACTCCCTGGACAGACCCACGTGCGTGTGTGCGTGTGTGTGTGTGTGTGATTAACTCATAGGAAAGAATATAACCTTGCCACTTACAACAGCAGCAATGAACCTTTAAGACATTATGCTACACAAAATAAGTCAAACAGAGAAAGAGTTATCATGTGATCTTACTTATATATAGAATCTAAAAAACATACAAGCAAATAACAAACCCAGGGTGAAAGATGCAGTAAACAGATTTGTGGATGCCAGAGACAGGCGTTGGAGAGTGGGCAAAAGAGGGGAAGGGAATCTAAGTTACAACCTTCCAGTTATAAAGTAAACAAGCTATGGGGATGCAATATATAGCATGGTGACTACAGTTAATAATACTGTATTTCATGTTTGAAAGCTGTTAATAGAGCATCTTAAAAGTTTTCTTCACAAGAAAAATTTCTGTAATTATGTCAGGCGACAGATATTAATTAGACTTCCTGTGGTGACCATTCTGCATATATTCAAACACCAAATCATTACGCACACCTGGAACTAATATAATGTTGCATGTCAATTTATCGCGATTCTAAAAAAGGCTGAAATCCAACCCCTTCTCCCTACCCCTGCACCAACACCTCGGCTCGGACCTCATCTGTGACCTTCTGCGGACCGCTGCTCACGTGCAGCATTTCAAGCGTTTGTCTTGATGTAACTTTCACTGACTCCTTTTCTAATTACACAGACATTAGAGATAAAAAGTAAAAGATGTTTTAAAAAAATATTTAGCAACTTTTGTGCAAGGAGTTTGTTTCCATTTTATTAACATTTACAACGCATAAGAAGTCGAAGTAATTGATGGAATGTAAAAATAGAAAAAGTTTAAATATTTAAAAATATGTTATACCTGAATGATTCATTCCACAATGTCCTCACCATTATATTTCACATCATAATTATAATGATATCATTACATTATTTTTAAAGAAATCTGAACTACTCTACAGAGACACTCTGGAGGCATCTGAGATAAATATTTCAATTAGAGAACAAGTGAATAATCCATCAATGGATTAACTGTGTTTCATAAGCAGGGTAAAATCTAATTTAAAACGAACCAGTGGCACTGCTACAAAGGACAGTATTTCGTGCTGCAAAACAGTGCCCGGTGCTCTCAAGCTAACAGTTACGAAAGACAAGTCTGAGCAAAGGCAAATCAAAGCTGTCAAGTAGTGACACAGTGTAACTGTGGTGTTTTAAGGGTTTAAAAAATTAAACAGTAAATTTTAAAGCTCTTATTGTCCTTAATTAACAATTCATCAATTGAGTAGTATCCCATTTTGCAAATGGGAAGTTGCTCTACGGAGCTGTTCAAAACGAAGGGCATTTACGGGAAGAAAGAGGGTGGGGCAAGGAAGTTACTGGCAAAGAATGGATTAATTTAGGCAAGGTCACCTTCCCCTAGGGATCAGCAGGGGTCATCAGAGAGATTACCTCACTAGTGCTTCCGAGGTAATTCCAGATTAACTGATTTAGTATCTGCTTTGGGAGAGGTTAAAACCTTAATCGAATTAGGCACTAAGTCTCT
Organism: Micronycteris hirsuta; assembly: GCA_004026765.1. Classification (NCBI taxonomy): domain Eukaryota; kingdom Metazoa; phylum Chordata; class Mammalia; order Chiroptera; family Phyllostomidae; genus Micronycteris; species Micronycteris hirsuta. The sequence continues at coordinate 13,636 of PVJI01027716.1, forward strand.
GTTGGCTTAGCACAGGCTTAGCACAAGTGACTCTATTTGGGGCCTGTTGTCTCAGTTTCAACACAAGTAAAAACTTCTAGAAAGAATTCCTGGGCATCTGAGGACGACAGTGACAATACGGCCACTTATCTCCCACACTATTCCCCTCAAATAAGGAAAAATGAGAATTTTTAAGTTTTACGTTTAAAAATTACTAGAAAAAATTAAATTCCATGTACATTCTTCAAATTTAACTGCAAAATTATCTCTTATGGTTGAAGCCTATGCCTACTTATAAGCAAACCTGTGTATGCTCAGAGAAACTGTGCATAAGACAAAAGAGTGATTTACAACAATCACTTGAAAGATGAGCTCCCCATATTTCCCTTAACATTGGGAAACTATGCAGACCAGAGCATCACCATTAAAAGAGATAGTTGTAATTTAAAGGAGAACTCTTTGAGAAAGTGGGGCAGGTGAAAGTGGTAGTGGGAAAATGGAGACAACTGTACTTGAAAAACAATTTAAAAAAAGAAAGAAAAACATAACATAGGAAAGAGAAAAGACAAAAAGTACCCTTTGGTAATTTAGTGATGAAGAAGAAAAGAGAAAAAGTAAACTATTAAATCAGAGGACCACAAACCAGCCCTGCTCGAAAAAAAAAAAAAAAATGAAATCTTATAAAGTACCTCGATTTGCTATGCTGAGAGAAGGGGAAACTATCCACCAGGATGTTGTATGCATGTATGCAATGCCTATGGCATAAAAGGGAAGTCCTTACTGACCTATGGCAGAAAATTAAGAAACAAACAAAATTCTATACACTAACTGAAGAATTCCCTCACACGAAAGAACTACAAAGCAGAAGAAAACTGTTAAGACACAGTGAAGAATTAAACACACTCAAATAAGAAGCTAATGATATAAAACCTTTAATCAGAAATTCAAAATCTAAATACAAAGAGAAAAACACAAGTCAATTAATGAAAAAAGTTGATTAAAATCAGGAAAAAAGGTCACAAATATTAAATTATTTCTGAAATAGAGAATACATTAGAAGATTTTCAAGGCAGGAAAAACTCAACAGAAAATTTGCTAAGGTTCATTGATGAAAGGCAGAAAAATAACCAAAAGAATAAAAATGACAAGAAAAAGTAAAAGAGAGAGAAGGTAGTGGAAATAGAAGACAGGCAAAAAAAAAATTACCATTTGAATTATCACATATTAATTTGATATAAGAAAAACAAAATAATTGAACAGAGCTAATAATTACACTATAAACCATGAAAATTTTCCAAGAAAAAAAAAGACCTTAATCTACATATTAAAAGGGCTCATCTGGGATAACTGACTCAGAAAAATATCAAGGATAATAAATCCTCAAGGCCTCCAAGCAAAGTGGCAAATACTTTACAAAGGCAAAATAATTAGATTAACAGCAAACTTTCCAAAACTCTTATACAAATCTAGGCAACAAACAAATATAAAACCCAATGAATACCAAGGATAGAGAAAGAGTTTTCAACATCAGGAACTTCTGGAATTCTCCTGTCTCCTGTCTTCCTTAAAGAATATACTACAAATGAATTTAATGGTAGTAATAGCCATATAAGGTCGCTAGAACTTCCCTTACACACACACACAGATTAGCAAGATTAAATGAGAAGATTAAATCAAAGCAGCATCAGTAACAGAACTGGGAATTAACCCAGATCTTCAATTACCAGAGTAATGAAACCCAGCTCTTCAATGATCAGGTTAGTGTACTTTGAATTAAATCACAGCTTTCTCCTCATTCTAGATTAATCAAGGTCCAGCTAGAGACTCTGGACCCACACTGCAGCCAACAACTGCCACCCATTCAAATGCCTGTGGCCATGAGTGTATTCTTCTCAGTTACAGAATATATACTTAATTCTGCCAGCTATGTTTCAGATAGGCACAGATATTTCTAATAATAAAGCCTTCACTACTATAAGGAGGAAAATCTAAAGCATTTCTGAAAAATGGAATATTAGTGTCAACATAGTATTACACATGTTATGTTTTATTATGTTGTTATATGGCATTAGTAAAGGTGAAACCGGAAAGGCCAGGATTCCTGTTGACTGTCACTACCGGAACCAGTAAATAGAGACCAGGATTGAGTGTTTACAGGCGCTTTGTTCAGATGCTGGGACCTGAGGAAACTGCAGGGAATGTACCCTCAGAAAGGTTTTTATCTGCATCAGGGACATTCCCTCCCTGGAAGCCAATGCCTCAGATCCCATCTGCAGCCCTTGCAGGCCCCCTGGGGCACAAAGGCTGAATTGCTTGCCAACCTTCTGAAGTCACACAGGTCATTCATTTTAGTTCCTGCAATAATAGCTTTCTTTGTGCATTGATCACTTACGCTTACCAACTATGAGGCTAAAATCTTTAACTCTTGAGTTCTCTAATCAAAGGTATATTATAGTCAAGAAATTTTACTGGAGCCTTCATATCCTAATATGTAAAAATGTGATTAATTCCATTTAACTTACTCCTATGAAGAATATTTCATTTACCCTTCCTATGAAGAATAAGTTAAATTCTCAACTGAAAGCAAAGTGTCTAACTATTAAACACATAAGTCACTCAAAGTATTTTCCCATTGATTTACTTTTGAAAATGTGTGCTATCTCCCTGTACCATCCTAAATGTTATCTGTGATGCTCCAGCAACATAATTACTCTCAGCCTTTGATGTAGAAAACGGAAGTTGGGTTGTTCTGAAGGGTAAATGAGATATTCTGACATACTATCTGTCAAAGAATGCTTTTTATTGCTTAATCCCTTCAATTTTTTTCATCCAGTCTGCCAAACCTCCTCCCTTCTAACAGATCAGGCAAGAAAAGACATGTATGTATATAAAAACATAATATTTTACATCTAACACTGTGTGTGCATATATAGAGAGATAACATAACACACAGACACAGACAACAGTGCGGTGACAGCCAGACGGAAGATGGGCTGGGGGAAGTGGAGATGGGTAAAGGAAGCAAATAGGGATAAAGACCCTTTGCCTGGGGATGGGTGCACGAAGCCCTGTGCAGTGGTGTTTTACTGAGTCGTACACTTGAAATGTGTATTGTTTTACAAATCAATGTCAGCCCAATAAATTAAATAAAAAATAAAACAAAAAAATAAAGTTAAATTTGAAAACAAAGAAAAATAACTCCTTGGAGTATAACCGCAATTGTCTTGAGCAAAAACAAGAGGGAAAAAGTCAGGGAAAGGAAAAGATAGATATTTGATGGGAGTGTAGAGGAGGAAGTAAAGATTCATCTTTTTGATCATTTCGTGAAAATAACAGAATTGGAAGTCCTAGATTTATGACGTTAGAAAACCTATCCTAGCCAAATGTTCCTCTGTAAAACTAATTTGCTTTAACTTTGAGAAGCAGAAAAGAATGTTGGTAGAACCCCACACAAAATTATCTCATGGAAAAGAAAGTAAGAAGCAGAATCACAGAGCTAGAGGCACAGGGCTCGTCACCCACGCACTGGGTAGGGCAGCCTTCTCGCTGCCGCAGCAGCATGCAACAGTTGCATCAGAAACCACCCGTTTGGCAAAGCCTAAAATAATTCCTATTTGGCCCTTTGCAGGAAATGTTTGCCTTTTCTGGCCCAGAAGACAACTATTATAACAAGATCCAACTTTTAAAAAGACTAGTAGAAGAGGCTAGTGGGGAAGAAACGGAG
>PVJI01027717.1:0-17323 GCA_004026765.1 Micronycteris hirsuta
TTTTCTTACATGGTCGGTTAATCTATTACAAAGGAGATAAGAATGTACATTGGGAAAAGAACAGTCTCTTCAATTAGTAGTGTTTGGAAAACTGGACAGATATATGCAAAAAATGAAACTGGAGCACTCTATTACACCATATGCAAAAGTAAACTCAAAATGAATTGAAGACTTCATTGTAGGAACTGAAACCATAAAACTCCTAAAAGAAAATAAAGGTAGTAAACTATTTGACATCAGTCTTAGTAATATCTTTTTGGATATGTTACTTTGAACAAAGGAAACAAAAGCAAACATAAACAAATGGAACTTCATCAAACTAAAAAGATTCTGCACAGCAAATGAAACCAACAATAGAACTAAAAGACAACCTAATGCATGGGAGAATATATTCTCAAATGATGTATCTGATGGTGGTGTACCTTGATATTCAAATTATATAAGAATTCATGCAACTGAATAACAAAAAGATAAACAATCTGATCAAAATATGGGCATGAGACAGACTCATTTCTCCAAACAAAGATATACAGATGGCCAACAATATATAAAAGGACACTAAATATCACAAATAATTGGGGAAATGCAAATCAAAACCACAATGAGATACCATCTCACAGCAGTCAGAATGGCTATTATCAAAAAGTCAACTAATATCAAGTGTTGGTGAGGATGTGGAGAAAGGAAACCCTTGTGCACTATCAACGGGAATGCAAACTGGTGCAGTCACTGTGGAAAACAGTATGGAGATTCCTCAAAAAACTAAATATAGAACTACCATATGACCCAGCAATTTCACTTTTGGGTATTTATCTGAAGAAAACAAAAACACTAATTCAAAAAAATATATATACACCCCTATGTTCATTGTAGAATTATTTACAATAGCCAGCAAATGGAAACAACCTAGGTTTTTATCAATAGATGCATAGATAAAGAAGATGTGGAATATAATACAATAGAATATTATTATTCAACAATAACATCAATGAAATATTGCCATTTGCAACAACATGGATGGAAACAACATGCTAAGTGAAATGTCAGAAAGAGAAAGACAAATACAGTATTGTTTTACTTATATGTGAAACTTTCAAAAATTAAGCAAATGAAAAACCAACAAAAAAATCAGACTCATGGGAACAAAGAATAAACTAATAATTGCCAGGGGTGGGATGGTGTTGGTAGTAGAAAGATGGCTGAAAAAGAAGAAGGGGGGAATAAAATCAATAGTAAGTAGTATGGTTAATTTTACATAATGACAGATGGTTACCAAACTTAGTGTGGTTAGCACAGAGTAAGATATACAAATGTTGAATCATTATGTTGTACACCTGAAACTAATATAATATACAAAAAAGATGACCAAATATTTGATCTTCGTAATCTAATATGTGAGAAATAGATCCCAATGCAGTTTCCACATGCTTGTATGACAATCAACAAAATTGAACTTATTTTCATATATCAAAGAGCCATTTCTAATCTTTTTCTTGTAAATATCTATTATTTATTTTTCTACTGGGATATTGATTTTGATTTTGGGAACATACATGGGTCCATTTTTAAATATAGTCCTCTTCCTGAGATATATGCTTAAAGTATTTCCCACAGTTTCTCATTTGATTATTTTGCATTTCTGAAATCTTCTCAATATTTTTATGGTGTACCCCCTCTAGTAGAACTGTTTTATTGTTTTTTGAGGTCAAATCAATTAATAATGTATTTCATGGCTTCTGAGCTTTCAGTCATATTTAGAAAGATCTTCTCTTCAGGGTATGTGTTCAACTTGAACCTCCTATTTCTGGCTGCAGGGGTCACACAGATTTTCTTCTTTTGGCTTTTAGGCTCAGGTCTGGTCGCTGGGAAATCCTTAACGATGGGAATTACACAGATTCTGACAGACAGAAGAGTCTCTCTCCCTGTGTCTTCAGCCTCCTAAGGCATCTGGGGGATGCTTGTTAGCTAGCCTTCAGTGTAGGAGAGATTCTGCACCCTTATTTTCCTTCCTTCTGATCCTTTAGAAGTCATGTAGATTTAACACAATCATACTAATCGACATCAAAATTCTTCACTTTGGGATCCATAGAGCATTACTGCAAAGTTCTCTCTGGGATGTCTCAGAATCATGCTCTCACTCCTGGGCTCTTTGCTATATCTCTCAACAGGCTTGAGGACCCATCCACAGTCAGCTTGCTAATATCAGTAGCTACCGGCAGAGGTGATGCTAGTGGTTGGAAGCTGGAAGTGAAGGAAACTGGAGTCAGATTCCATGCTAGATTCACAGAGTAATGAGAGAGAATAACAGCTTTATGAGCTGAGTCTTTTTCTCCAAGAACATAGCCTGCCTTTTCATTTGTTTATTTTTTAATTATTATTTATTTTAATTAAATTTAGTGGGGTGGCACTGGTTAATAAGATTATGTAAGTTTAAAATGTACATTTCTATGATATATGATCTGTATGTTGCATTGTGACCCCACCACCCAAATTCCAATCATTTTTCATCACCACGTATTTGGTCCCCTTTACCTTTTACTACTCCCCACCCCCCTTCTCATTGGTAACCACCACACTGTTGTCTGTGTGTATGACAGCAATTTTACATGCCACATATGAGTGAAATCATATGGTTATTACCTTTTTCTGACTGACTTATTTTGTTCAGCATTATATTCTCAAGGTCAGTAAGGTAATAGTTTCTTCTAATTACATAAGGTTTTCTCAGCGTCTGAGTGATAATTGTGGCACCGTATAAAGTGGGTTCAGGGGACCATATTCCATTTTACCCTCTTCCAAAAATAAACAATTACATGGAAATTTAGATATCGAGGTGTCATTATAAACCCATTGGCATGGTCAAGAACTTTATGACAGCATAGGCCACAGAGTCAAATGCTTTGTGTCAGTGCAAACTTATGAAATATCAGGACAGGCAACATTGCAACATACACAGATTTAACCTGCTAACATTTTTTATTCAAATTAATTTTGGTAGCTCAAGAAAACTTGCATTCTTTTTAAAAATATTTATTGTTGACCCTATTACAGATGTCCCACATTTCCCCACCTTTCTCCACTTCCACCAAGCCCCTATCCCCCACCTCAGCCCTCACCACACTGTTGTCTTTGCATATATGCATACATGTTCTTTGACTAATTTCTTCCAGCCCTTCCACCACCCTCCTCTGTGATATATGTCACTCTGTTCCATGTATCCATGTCTCTGGTTTGTTTTTTTCATCAGTTTATTTTATTAGATTCCACATATGAGTAAGATTATATGGCATTCGTCGTTCTCTGACTGGCTTATTTCTGTTAGCATAATATTCTCCTGGTCTATCCATGCTGCCACAAAATGCAAGAGTTCCCTTTTTTTTCTCTTTTTTTACATCCACATAGTATTCCATTGTGTAAATATACCAGAGCTTTTTTATCCATTCAACTACTGAGAGGCACTTGGTCTGTTTCCAGACCTGGGCTATTATAAATAACTCTGCTATGAACATAAAGGTGCCTATATTCTTTCTGATTAGTGTTTTGGAATTCATAGGATATATTCTCAGAAATAGAATGGTTGGGTAAAATGGCAGTTCTATTTTTAATTTTTGAGATAATTCCTAGCATTTTCCACGGTGGCTGCACCAGTCTGCAAACCCACCAGCAGTCCCTGAAGTTTCCCTTTCTTCACATCATCACCAACACTTGTTCGTTAATTTATTGATTATAAACATTCTGACAGGTATGAGGTATTATCACATTATGGTTTTAGTTTGCATCTCTCTGATGATTAGTGACATTGACCACTTTTCATATGTCTATGGGCCCTCTGTATGTCTCTTTGAAGAGGTATCTATTCAGGTGGTCTGCCCATTTTTAATTGGATTGTTTGTCTTCCTGGTGTTAAGTTGTATAAGTTCTTTATATATTTTGAAAATTAACTCCTCATCAGATATATTGTTGGAAGTATGTTCTCCCATAGTAGTTTCCATTATAATTTTGTTGATGATTTCTGTTGCAGTGCAGAAGCCTTTTTGTTCAGTGCAGTCTCATTTGTTTAGTTTTTTCTTTTATTTTCCTTGCCCTAGGAGATGTATTGGCAAAGATGTTGCTATGAGAAATGTCTGAGATTTTACTTCTTGTGATTTCTTTTAGGAAGTTTATGGTTTCATGATTTACATTTAAGTCTTTTATCTAGTTTGAGTTTATCCTTATGTATGGTATAAGTTGATGGTCTAGTTTCAATTTTTTTTCCATGTACCAGTCCAATTTTCCAACACCATTTATTGAAGAGATTGTCTTTACTCCATTGAATGCTCTTGCCTCGCTTGTCAAATATTAATAGACTATGAAGATGTGGGTTGATTTCTGGGCTCTCTGTTCTGTTACATTGATCTATAGGCCTGTTCTTATGCCAGTACCAGGCTTGATTACTGTGGTCTTGTAGTATAGTTTTATATGAGGTATTGTGTTCCCTCCAAATTTGTTCTTCTTTCTCAAGATTGCTGAGGCTATTCAAGGTCTTTTTGGTTCCACATACATTTTTGGAATATTTGTACTAGATCTATGAAATATGTCACTGGTGTTTTAATGGGAATTGTGTATAGTCTATGGATTTCTTTGGGTAGTATGGACATTTTAATGATGTTAGTTCTTCTAATCCATGAACATGATATATGCTTCTACTTGTTTGGGTCTTCCTGTATTTCTTTCTTTAATGTCCTATAGTTTTCCAAGTACAGGTCTTTTACCTCTTTGGTCAAATTTGTTCCTAGGTACCTTATTTTTTGGTTGTTTTTGCTGAAATACAACAATAATGAACTATAAGAACAAGAAACTAAGAAAATAATCTCATTTTCTATTCCAAAAAAAGATGCTTTTTAGTGACTATATCTTCAGGATACTCAGCTTCCACTATGAAATAGATTGGAGTATGAAATTTACACACAGATGGAGCTCAGTTGCTGACAAAAATAATAAGCTTCCCTTATGCTCAGGTGATTTGACTTGTCATCTTCATAATTGTGGTAACTCATGCCTCATGTCTGACCAAATTAGTAGAAACTTTAAAAGTGAGAAAATAATTTAGAATTCACTTAGTTCATTAATTATTATCTGGAGATCTTGCATTTTTAATTATCTCTGATATAGTTTAAACTGTTGGCCCGAATACTCTTGTCATGTGAGATAATATTAATTGAATTAAAATAAAGGTTATTATACTTATACATTTATTCATAGAAAAATCTAACAGATGTTTTCCTCCAAGTATATTATCACATTTCAAATTAAGCTTTGATGACTAATACTCAACAAAACACTGAATTAAGTCATCATATTTATATCATGATTACTTTCTTACAAATTAGAAAATATAGTAAACAAAAAGAGAATTTTAAAGTTTTTCATACAAAGAATTTCAACTAAGTGAAATTATATTGCTGACCTTAAGTTTCCCTTTTTTGATTGCCATGTATAAGGAAAATATTATTATACTTTTTCTTCAAATTTATTGATAATTCTTGGTCAGGTTGTTCTAGTACATTTTCATGGTAAAAACTATGCAATTGGTAACAATGTTCTTAAATATTTGAACATCATTTTGTGGCTAAATGTCAGGGGAAATTGTTCATAATTGCAAATCTCCTCTCCAATGAGATTAAGTGGACTCATTATCCTTGGCAGAATCCCAGTGCTCAGCCACACAGTGGGTACCCATTTGTGGTGCTTCAGTTGTTGCTGGGAGGCAGTTAGATCTGGTCATTGCACACGATTATGCCCATGCTTAGCAGCTGGCAAATGCTCCCAGATGCCTCATAAGAGATTTTCTTGAAAATCTACTTACCCTTCTCAGTTTTCTGTGCATGTCAAAGCCCTTGGTATCAGTCATATTTTGTCCTTCTGTGATTTCTCAAATTTCAGTACCTATGATGTTAGCAGAAACCAGTTCCTGAAAGAAAGTGTTGAGATGAGAATATAGACAAAACATCAAAAAATGTTAGAAATGCAGTAGTGTGGTGGGAAAATCTAGTTTCAGGTCTTAATGTCACAGCTGATGGGGTTTCTCTTACCACCCAGTCTCAGGGTCCTCAGTCTACTCTGGGTGTTGTACTGGAGCACCAGAATGATGGTGATAGTAAATGATGATGATGATGATGATGATGATGATGATGATGATGATGATGATGATGATGATGATGATACAGGCCATAGCCAATTTTACTGCATCTATTTTTATTTCACTCAATTCCATTCAAACATAATATTCGACAATTACCTAATGTACATTCCGTATTAGAGACAGCCTCAGTTTTGATTGAATTGTCATCATAAAACATAAAGATGTGTTAGAACTTCAACTGACTCATCTCTCAAATTGCCTCAGTGTCAAAAGTGGCACATATGCCTTTAGTTGAGACAGGAGCTTCAGTTTTGGAATTAAGAATGACGGGAACAACAGAAAGTCATAAAGTGACAAAAAGATTAAAAATACCAGGACTGCCCTCCTGGGCTTTGGTTTCTTAACTAGGGTTTAAATTTTGTGTGTGTATGCCAGTGGTTAGTAAAATACAGAGAACCATTTAATTACTTGAAAGTGCTAAATAATAAGAATGCACGTATAGTCATATGTGGTTGTTCTCAGAAAGAGCAAAACAAATGAAAGTGAAACAATACTGTACATTACATTTTAAAATACAAACTCTGAGTTATTTTTTAAAATACAGACTTAAGTAATTTTTTGTTGTTGTTCAGGGGAGTGAAAGATATCTTGAGGGTTTAAGTAAACATTAACTAATTAGGATTTTATTCAAATCTCATAGTCAACTTTGCCTAAGAAGAGACAGAGGATCTGTCATGAATATTGGAGACAGAATGAGTTCTGTAAGTGATGAGGACTGTTGCTGATCAGAGCATCTGGAAAAGGGGAGATGCCAGCAAAAGCACAGACAGCTTTCAGCTGGAGGAAACTCTTTTGGAGTCTTGGACATGAGATTCTGACCTGCCCACTATATTCACTTCTTTAAAAAAAAAACAAAAAACAAAACTATGGGTTCTACTGAGTGCCTGTGGAAATTGAGTGCTATCCCAGAGAGATCTTCTAGCTCTCTAGCCTGACATGTCCATTTAGGAGGAGTCATTTACCAATATCAGGTGAAAAGGGCTCAAAAAGCCTGGCTGGACAATTGAAGATGATGCAGTTAAGAATGCCTTCCCCAGGAGGATCTCAGCTTTGCATAAATGGTAGCTTTACCTGCTAGGGAGGCTTCATTTCACACTATACTGTGTGAAGCAAAATCACTGACTCCGTGGGATCCTCAATTCACAGAGGTCCTTCTAATTGCCTGAACTTGGTATACTGATGGTTAGCTGCTGAATCCTCACAGTGAATGCTGTGGTTTTCCATGTCTATCAAATGGAAAGTAGACGTGTTTGCTCTGCTCAGAGTCTTGGACTTGAAGGTTACAGACATGGGTTTTTGGACTGTGAACTGTGGAAGCAGACTGTGGTTACCAATTAAACTATTTGATTCACTCATGCGGTGCACACAGAAAGAACTCATGCTGAGGAAACCAGCTGGAATCAGCTCTGGAAAGTGTCTACATATTGCTGCCTGCATTCTGTATTTGTCCTGTACCAGATAGGGCAACATGCCCCTCTACCTCTGCCACAGACTGAGGACAAAGTAAAAGACTCAGAGCTTCCGACACAGAGGCCACCACTGCATGCCAGACCACGACAAAGCCTAACTATTTACCTCTTACCGAAGGAAGCCATTTGGAATGGAGTGTGTTCCCTAGCCAACTGTGCCCCCTCACAGACATTCTGTTCTTTCTCACCACCCTTGACTTTGGCTGAGGACTAGATGATTCACCATACTGATCTAATTCTCGAAACTAATCTACAATGATGTTGAACTTCACCTGAGCCCTAGGGTTCTGGAAAGCGGCAAGGATCAAGAATCCCCTAGTGAAACAATTCACACACATCATATTGAAAATTTTTAATGTACAATATCAAATATTGAGAAGTATGTAAAGGAGTGGGAACTTTCAACACTTAGGAGAGGCATTAAACATGCTCCAGAGAGAGCTTTATATGTCTTAAAATCCAGTCATTCTAAATCTGGACACATACTCAAGAGAAACTCTGGCACATATGCAAAGGAGATGTGTACAAAAGTGTGCATTGCAGCATTATTTGTAATCTTCAAAATAACCCAAATGTCCATGAACATAAGAACTGATAAATAATGTATGGTTCATTCATTTATACTAAAATATTACATAGAAATTAAAATTCCATAAAATGTTAAATCAAAAATACAGATTGCTAGATGATAGGCACAAATGTTACAATTTCCAGTGGGATAGGAATGCAGGGAATAGATTCCAGGTGAGCTGCACAAACATCAATGGTTCATGTAAAATAAGCTTAAATTTTAGTCTTGTTTTTAAAGTAAATTTTCCACCTCTTGAATACACTGATTCAATTAAGAACTCATCCTAAAATTTTATTGGACTGATTCTTTCCATTTCTTTGACACTAAAAAGCTATGTTGTTACATTGTGCATTGTTTGGTAAAAATAGAATTGGCTGGTGATTATATTAAAAACCCTAAAACGAAATTCTTGACCTGTATTTTCAACTTAAATTTATTCCCCCCAAAACATGAATCACAGCACATGAAGGAAGAGTTGATGCTTTATAAAATCCTAACTTTTTAACTAAAATGAAAATTGAGATCTCAAGTAGATGGTAAAATAGTACACAATTTCTAATTCACTGTTTTGAGGAACAAATATTTTTAAACTGATAGCAATACTTTCCTAAAAAGTACCGTATACGTGTAATATTTGCTTACAAATATTTTAAGATATATTAAGAAAACAATTTCTGATTTATGAGCATATTCAATTCACAAGAGAAAACTGTTAACTGAATAAAATATTTTTTGAAACATTAATATTAATATTTTGTCTCTATAACTGGCAATGAGAAATAGGTAAAAACACCTAAGAGGGAAGGGTCCTTTTTCATATGCTGGCCTTATCTGGGGAATGTTTGGGAGAAGTCACAACATATTTTTTTTGTCACTACATTATTGTCTAAATTCTCAGCTCCTAAATATAATTTATTCAGTCTGAAAATGCTTTAAGGACTTACTCCCATAGCCTTAGCACAAGTACTGCCAGAGAGTATGTGTTCAGTGGCAGGTTTTTTTGTTTGTTGTTTATTTTTTCATGTGTTTTTTAATTTTTTATTGTTGTTCAGGTATAGTTGCATCCATTTTCCTTTCATCACTTCTTCCTCCCACCACCATCCCCAGCTCCCACCCTCAATCCTTCCCCCCTTTTGACATTGTCCATGGGTCCTTTATACATGTTCCCTGATGACCCTTTCCCTCTTTCCCTGTTATCCCTCTCTCCTTGCCCCTCTGGTTCCTGTCAGTTTGTCCTTTATTTCGATGTCCTGGTTATATTTTGCTTGCTTGTTTATTTTGTTGATTAGGTTCCACTTATAGGTGACATCATATGATATTTGTCTTTCACTACCTGGCTTATCTCACTTAGCATAATGGTCTCTAGCTCCATCCATGTTGTTGCAAAGGGTAGGAGCTCCTTCTTTCTTTCTACTGCATAGTATTCCATTGTGTAAATGTACTATGTTTTTTTGATCCACTCATTTACTGATGGGCACTTAGGTTGCTTCCAGCACTTGGATATTGTGAATTGTGTTGCTATGAACATTGGGGTGCATAGGTTCTTTTAAATTAGTGTTTCAGGATTCTTAGGGTTAATCCCAGCAGTGGAATTTCTGGGTCAAAAGGCAGTTCCATTTTTAGTTTTCTGAGGTAATTCCGTACTGTTTTCCACAGTGGCTGTACTGCATTCCCACCAACAATGTACTAGGGTTCCCTTTTCTCCGGAACCTCACCAGCACTTATTGCTTGTTGATTTGTTTGTGATGGGCCACTCTGACTAGTGTGAAGTGGTATCTCATTGTGGTTTTAATTTGTATCTCTCTGATGGCTAGTGCTGCTGAGGATCCTTTCATGCCTCTGGGCCCTCTGTATGTCCTACTTAGAGAAGTGTCTGTTCATTCTCTTGCCCATTTTTAATTGGATTAAAATTGGAGTGGAGTCGTGTGAGTTCTTTATATATTTTGGAGATCACACACACCAATATTTTCACCAATATGTCCCCTACATATATAAAGGTAAGAGTAGAAAAATTGAACTTCATCAAAATAAAAAGCTTCTGCGTGGCTAAAGAAAACATCACTTGCAGGTTTTATTATTACTATAAGGCACCCAAATTTATGAAAGATTAATTTATAAACAAGAATGACAGCCCTGGCTGGTGTAGCTCAGTGGCCTGCGAACCAAAAGGGTCACTGGTTCAATTCCCAGTCAGGGGACATGCCTGGGTTGTGGGCCAGATCCCCAGTAGCGGGTGTGTGAGAGGCAACCACACATTGATGTTTCTCTCTCTCTCTTTCTCCCTCCCTTCCCCTTTCTCTCTAAAAATAAATAAATAAAATCTTTTAAAAAAGAATGACAGTTATTAACTTAAAGTAGTTATCTGCTTGTATTTATTACCTAAGGTACCTCCTTTTCTTGAATAGCTAGGAAACTGGATTTGTTACCTGAAAAGATTGCTAAATGAGAAAATATAGAGAGCAAAAAGAGTGAAATTGTCTTATTAAAGATTTGTCCATTCATGATATAAAAATTGTATGGTGAATTATGCTTCTCTCATCACAGAAGAAATTTGTGTCCAGAAGGTTCATGCTACCTGGGTCTGGATACTTCCTGCAAGTAATTAAGCAATATATAAGTAATTTACAAAGCTATTTTTCTTAATCCTTACAATGAGGCTGTAAGATAGTTCAAATTCTCATGTTACAGAGGAGCAAATTGATTTTCTGGGATGTTAAATAACTCCTAAACCACATTCTTAGTAGATGGTAAAAGGATTAAAATTCTACTGTTTTGATAACACCAGTGGTTCTCAAACCTTTTTGTCCCAAAGAACTTTTGTTTATGTGGATTATGTCGATTGATAATTATCATATGAGAAAAAGAAACCAAGACTCTTAAAATATTTCTTAATTTGTCTATCATAACAAATTTATTGCATGATAACACAATTGATATATTTTTTAAAAATAACTATTTTTAATAACTATTAAAAATAACTTTCCGTTATTTTCAAAAACAGAAAAAAATTAGTAAGAATGCACTGTTTTGTTTTGCTTTTTTATAATGTCTGGTTTTGTAGAAGGTATCTGGGCTCTCATTTTTGCTTCTGCATTCTATATACAGAAATACGTAGTCTGGGTTGAAGTATAGGAAGAAGATACTTGTGAAAATTGTAGAACATTGAGGAACTAAGAACTTATTAGTTTTTAAGATTGCTTTCCTATGGATTAGATCCAAGCACCAAAGCCTAAGCATTTCTGTCAGAAAAAGGATAGAAAGAAGAGAAAATGTCCCTTAATGAATCCTGTGACAAATTTAGATTTTTTACAATTCTTCCCTGAGGTTGCCCCAACCTCAAATTCTGTCAACATCTATTTCTTCTTATTATTTGTTAAATATCTCTGGTCTAGTATGCCCTTATACTTTGCAGCTACCTATATCATAATACCTATTACCCTCCAGTGAAATTATTGTTGCCCCAACTCAGTCCCATTATTCTACAAAGTGGACAAAAACAGGAACTGTATCACTCAAATCTATAATCTCAACTCATAGCACAGTGCCAAGCACTGGAAATATGCTCTGTAATTCTTTGTAAAAAAAAATAGTAAACAAATAAATGTGTACCTAACTCAAAACAATGTCATCTCTACATAAAATAAAACAAAACCCATCTCACATTTCCAGCTTCTTGATTACTCCAAATAACCTAAATGCTGCGCCATCCTCCTACTGAGATGTTCTTAAATGACCATGGTCCTTCATGGTCACTGCCTGAATCTCTTCATATTGTCCCCACAGACCCTCTAAGGGACCCTTAGGAAGCCTTAATCTATTGTCTTCTGTAAAAAAACAACCAACCGTCATCCATTTTTTTATTAAAATAAGGCAATTACCAATAGTGATTTAGTAATGTGATACAAAGAAGCAGAATTTTCTGATTTCAGTTTACATTTTATCCACAAATGAGAGATTGAAACCTTGTGAGAAAGGATAGAAACAAAATGTGTTTTCTTTAAAACAGGATTGTCGTAAAATAATCCAATTTGGTGACAGAGCCTCAGTGAGTCAGGAGCCTGTTTTATCTCTGGACCCACCCGGTACCATTGGTTTGGAGAACTGCCCATTTAATGCCCCCATCAGCTACACCTCCACCTAAATTTTTCCAGGACCCCTTGTCATTTCCAGCAGAAAATAGACAGCTTTTCCAAACTTTTTGCGTGTGTGTGACTTTTAGACATATGAAACATAAAAACATCTACAATCATACTTTTGAAAAGATCAATTCTAAAAAAATCAAAATTACAATGAAACAAAACCAATTTATCCAAACTACTTTGATATTTGATGGAAAAGTTGGATTTCTTCTTTCTTTTTTTTCGTTTTTTTTTTTCTGTGTATATCTACCCTCTATCTTATGATCAATGTCTAATTGCTAAGATAAACAAAAAGTGAAGGAGAGAACTGGCAGTGTGTTAGACATCTTAGATGGTGTACATGCCACTTTGGAGAAGTCAAACTGATCACAGTTTTGTTTTGCTTGGAGTTTTCCATGCTAGTTATCTATCCTCTTCAGAGATCAGGTTAGAAATAATAAAAAGTATTATTACCAATACTTTTACCTACCTGACATTACCTATCCTACAATAGGCACTTAAGATAATTTTTTACTTATTTCTAAGAGCTACAAAAAATACAAAGTATGAAAGATTAAACTGGTGAAAGTTCCTTTCTTCGATCAACCTCATCAGCCAGGAGTTGGCTGTAAAGCTTGTCTTTTACTCAATTGCCTGGAATCCTGCTGTTAGACTTTAGGCCTGGGTCTTCAGTTTGTGCAGAATGTTACTTTGGAAGCATGCATTTCTCTGTATTTCACCCACATAAAGATCGATCTTCCCCTCCATTTTTCAGTAGAAAGTTGGCCCTCTCTCATTATCATCTCAGCTTGCAGTCCTCTTTATGTTTCCCTTTGGGTCTGGACTAATCTTGAGCGCAGAGTGCATGGCACAGCAATTACAAGGTCTTTTCAGTTTTCAGATTGCCAAAGGACAGGAAAGTCCAGTTCCTACAGTTCAGCTTGTTAATGTGATTTGGACTCTCCAAGCTGACTGATAATGTAGCATTTTGTAAAATGATCATAGGTAATACAAATTATAACAAATAATTTTTTGAAAACCAACTACATTAACCTCAGTCAGGATTATTATTATTAACAAAAGGCACGTTAAAAATATGATCATTATAAAATGCTTTAGTGTTCTTTGCTAAAGGAGATTATGAAAATTAAAAAATACAATTGACTATTCGGCTACTATACTATTGAGTAAATTATATGGTAGGGCCCTTGAGTGCTGTTTTTAAGTCACTATGCAGGCAAGTCAGCATGAAGTCCTGTGAAGGCGAGAGAAACTGTCAGGTAGTTAGGAAACCAGGTTTACAGAGCTTTGTATAAAGCAGTATAATTAATTTCACGTAATCAGAGCAATTCTGTGGAAAATACACTCTATGAAGTCTACATTCTAGTATAGAAACCACACATTAGAAAAACACAAGAACAACTTTTGGAGAAGAAAAAGTGAAAGCTACTATTTACTTGTGAGGATTCATCAAGCTATGACAACACGATATTATGTTCAAAGATAATGTATTAATTTGTTCACACAACAGTATGTCAAGTTAAGGAACACCTAACATCATTCTATGGATGAGCAATGGGGAGGAAAATTACATAAATTACTTTGTCATTGGCTGAGTTTCATTTACTGTATCTCCTGCTGTGAATTATCTTTAGATTTTAGGAAAATATTTTTTACTTGATGAAGCTTTCTCAGATGCCTGATAATCTGCCCTTACATTCTTTCTCATATAAAATTACATTTATTTTTGTTATATATTATTTACTGGGTTTATTTATTTACTGTCTCTCTTCTCTCCTGACTTGTAAATTATGTGAGTGGAGGGATCACTAAATATTTATGGGTTGAAAGAAAGGATGAATGAAGAAGTGATGAGTAAATGCTTTACATATCATTTGATAAAATAAACACTCTCATACTCTCTTTACAAATCCCTTTCTCTTAGTCTTCAAAGGGGTGACCTCACGAATGACCTGGGACTTCCCAGAAAAATAGACTTTCTAAAAATTGCAACATGGTTTATAATGCATCTTGTACTATGCAGAGTCATGAGCTCTAATTCCCACGTCGGTAATGATCTTCATACAACCTTGGGTTATTACACCCTCTTTTTGTCTTTGTGATCTTTTCTCAGTCTATGGCTAAGATTTTGCAAAAAAAAAAAATGCAACTAAATAACTTAGATCAATAACTTACAAAATCATTTTTCTTGTTTAACATATTCTCCTTTCTGTGTACCCATATTAATGTAAATAGGTGGGCTTTTCTCAGGGTTCAGCTGTTAATTCCCTATAAGGTGCCTTTATATTTAATTCTTATAATATCAATTCTATCTTCCTATAATATTACATCATGTTTCAAAGAAACTGTACACAATTGTATCAATCTTTAAATGACAAGAGTTAATGCTTAAGCTTTAAAGTTTGGCCTAAATCCTTGACATTCCACATCAAGTGATTCATAATCTACTAAAAATTAAATAAAATAAAAAGAAAAAATAAATCATAAAAGGAGCTGGATTTCAGGAAATCCTTCAATGTAATGTGTAATATTTTTAAAGTATATTTTATTGATTATGCTATTACCATTTTTCCAATTTTTACCCCTTAATCTCCCCTCCACCCTGCACCCCCCAACCCTCCAGCATCCCCTCCTTAGTTCATGTCCATGGGTCGTACATATAAGTTCTTTGAGTCCTCTGTTTCCTATACTATTTTTGACCTCTCCCCATTTATTTTATGCCTACCAATTATGCTTCTTCTTCCCTGTACATTTTCTTCCCATTCCTCCCCTTCCCCTCCCCACTGCAAACCCTACATGTGATGTTCATTTCTCTGATTCTATTTCTGTTTTAGTTGTTTGCTTTGTTTTTGTTTCATTGTTTTCCTTTTTTGGGGTTCATTTATTGATAGTTGTGAGTTTGTTGTCATTTTACTGTTCATATTTTTGATCTTCTTTTTCTTAGATAAGTCCCTTTAACATTTCATATAATAAGGGCTTGGTGATGATGAACTCCTTTAACTTGACCTTATCTGGGAAGCACTTTATCTGCCCTTCTGTTCTAAATGATAGCTTTGCTGGATAGAGTATTCTTGGATGTAGGTCTTTGCCTTTCATGACTTCAAATACTTCTTCCCAGCCCCTTCTTGCCTGCAAGGTTTCTTATGAGAAATCAGCTGACAGTCTTATGGGCGCTCCTTTGTAGATAACTCTCTCCTCTCCTCTTGCTGCTTTTAAGATTCTCTCTTTATCTTTAATCTTGGGTAATTTAATGATGAATGTGCCTTGGTGTGTTCCTCTTTGGGCCCAACTTCTTTGGGACTCCCTGGGCTTCCTGGACTTCCTGGAAGTCTATTTCCTTTGCCAGACTGGGGAAGTTTTCCTTCATTATTTGTTCAAATAAATTTTCAATTTGTTGCTGTTGTTGTTCTCCTTCTGGCACACCTATAATTCAGATATTGGACTGTTTCAAGTTGTCCCAGAGGTTCCTAAGTCTCTCTTCATTTTTTTGAATTCTTGTTTCTTGATTCTTCTCTGTTGGATGCTTATTTCTTCCTTTTGTTCCAAATCATTGATTTGAGTCCTGGTTTCCTTCCTGTCACTGTTGGTTCCCTGAATGTTTTTGCTTCTTTTTTTATTTTGGGTATCTTTCATTTTGCAACCAAGCTCAATCAGTTCTGTGAGCATTTTGATTATCAGGGCTTTAAATTCTCCATCAGATAGGTTGGCAATATCCTCATCACTTAACTCTCTGAAATTTTTCTCTGTTCTTTCATTTGGGCCCTATTTCTTTGTCTCGGGGCTCCTGTCTGGTTGTTCTGGTTGACCGTTTCTTTACTTCCTTGGTTGTCGGAGTTCCATGCAGTTTGATTTTCTAGCACTTCTGGTTGTTTATTGATTTTAGATTGGTTGTTATCCTCCTTTTGGTTGTGCGATGAAGTGAAGGGTTTCTACCTATGCCTCTGTCTTGGCCAGAACTTGTAATATGTAATATTTAAAATGTTAATTTTGTGATTTGAATAATGTTTAATTTATTGATTAGGAAACTTTAGGTTTTAAAGTTTTGTTTTATCTCTACCACATATAGTATGTATTGTGGATTATCTATATTTATGTATTATACTTTACTCATTTATCATTTTTTTTACTATGCTTACTCACTTGATTAAAAATTCTGTACTTCCTGTAAGCACAAAGAACATTGTGAGTAAACAATAATTACTTGAGGACTATTACCCTAATAATAAAACCAGACAAAGATAGTACAAGAAAAGAAAACTAATGACTAATACTCTTTGTAAATATGGACAAAAATACTTGACAAAATATCAGCAAAACACATCTTTTCCATGATAAAATCCCTCAACAAGGAATAAAAGAGAATTTTCTCAACAAAACTATATAGAATGAACCCAATTAGAAAAGTTTGGTGCTTAAGAAATTACTGGAAGGAAATATATGCTTATAATTATCTATAAGGTGGGCCATGGGTGACATATTTTCTTATAGAATTTTAGAATGTTCTTAAATACACCAGTATCAGTAACATATTAAAAAATAAATGCTACTAAAATCTCAGAATTTTTTTTCTTATGCTGAATCACCAACATGCTCTTGGGCAGCTCTATATAACATGACTCTGAACTAGAGAAACTGTGTGTACTAGACTACTGCTGGATGAGTTTCAGTCTGTGCCTCAGACCTTTTCCTTTTATTGATCAAGCTGACCTCTGGGCCAGCTAGTTCAGGCCTATTTTAGACATTCCTGAAATTAATACCTGAGTAATGGAAGGAGCTTCACATTGTCTAACTCACTCTCATCATTTTCTGGCTGGGTTAAAAAGCTTTCCTGTTGTGGTTATTGCTTTCTTTTCCCAAGGCTGGTAAATATCAGAGATCTTCCACACCAATACCTGAGGGTTGTGTTTTTCCCAAGTGGGAGTTTTAGTCTTCGGTGTTAGTATGCAGCTACATGGCTGCTTAA
>PVJI01027718.1:0-17327 GCA_004026765.1 Micronycteris hirsuta
GGATCTTTCCTTTTAAGAAGCTGTTTGGAAGGGTTTGTTCATTCATTCATTCATTCGATCAATCAGTCTATCAATCGGCAACATTTATTGAGCCCTTTGGAACAAGTGCCAGTTCTAGGAACAGGGATGAATAAAGTATAAACTCTGCCTTCAGGTGCTCCCAGTTTTGGGGGGAGAAAGACACGAGTGTAAAGAAATACTGAGTGAATTGTATGGAGGAGAAGAGAGAGCAGGAGCTCCATCTGGAAAATGCCCAAGCTCCCCATTCACTAGTGTGTAACCTTGGGCTAGTCCAGCAATGTTCGTAAGTCTCACAAAGGGCAGGCGCGTTATATCCCCAATGACTAGTATGACCGACACACAGGAAGTACCAAACAGAGTTGTGTTTATTCCTGTGAATAATATATGTGGAGTTATTTAATAAGTTTATAAGTGTAGATAGTAGTAAACTAATTACTAAGTATAGTGATGCTTAATAATACTAATGAATAACTAATGTAGTTATTAATAATATTATGGTAATACAGTTTCGTGATAATATCGGTAATAATGATTGTGGTAATTCAGGTTCCAGCAGTAGAGACAGCCCCGTGCCTAACGAGGTGGCATCGCAGACGGCGCTCCACACGGGTTTGTTACATGGACAAGCGCCTTGGGTGCAGTGGAAGAGTCAAGAGCAAAGCTTTTTAGTTCACCTTGAGAAACTGCCTACTTCATTGCTCTGGTCTCTGTCCATCTGTCCATATACCACTGAGATGCCAAGCCAATAAGCCATATGGCAGAGGGTCAGAAAAGCACAGAGTACGGGGGGAGGAGTGGAGGAGGGGCGTGGGGGGAGAGAGAGGAAGAAAGAGAGAGAGAAAGAATGGGAAGAAAAGGCGAGCAGGAGGTCAGCGGTCTTGGGAAAGAGGAAGAGGAGGCCTATGACCCAGGACAACAGTGGCGGGAAGGGAGGTAGAAGATGCTCAGAGGGTGGAGAGTGACCAAAGGGACAGGGGAGTGTGGGATGGGGCCAGTGCTTCCAGGAGAAGAGACGAGAAGAAAGGTTTTGGTTTATGATGATTTGAAGGTCTCAGGAGGTGGGAGTTGGGGAGAGAGGAGGTCAGACTTGTAAATAGGGCTGATGAACCTTAAGAACTCAGAGATCGGGATTACAGAGCTCACCAAGAGCATGCCAGGCTTTACTTTTCTGACATTTGGAGGGTCCGGAGGTTGTTAAATTGCCTCCATTCCTGAAAAAGCCAGGCAGGCAGCTCCCTCTGGGACGCGCATTAGCTCCGGTTTTCCACCACCAGGACCACGAGCTCATTCCCCTCGCCAGCCTGCTGGCCTAACAAGCACGGCCCAACTTTATGAGGCTTGTTACAAGCAAATTACATGGGAAGCTGCAAAGAGCTGGAGGGAGGGAATAGCGACGGGGGGCCAAGTACCCTGCTGGGAAGCGGGTGAGGGGCAGGAACACTGAGCACAGTCTGGACTTGGACGGTGGCAGAGCCCATCACCAAGCAGCTGGCAGCTCCTGCCCCGGGGCCCCATTTTGAACATTCACACCTGCCTTGGCTGGGACGGGGCCCTCCCTCCGCAGACTCAATGGAGCAAGCACAACCCAGAAATGCTTTTGGCCGCAACAATCTCTCTCCTCCTCGGCCCCACCTTCTCTACTGGCAGAGCGGGTTTCTCTCCAGCCCCGGGTCAGCTTCTCCTTCCAGGCCCTTCTGCTGCTGAGCCGTGTAAGTGGCCCAGCAAGACGGCCTTAGAGAGACCTGCTCCAGACACAAAAACCCCAGCACTCTGTCCCCTTCCCCACATACAGAGCCAAAACTGTTCACCATGTGACTTTTTGTTTCTTCTTAACACGACCTTGGACAACTCTCCTTTTTGTTATTGGCTCCCCTGGTGCACTCTGTGGGCAACAGCCAGGGGATGGAATAACTGGGACCGTCCCAGGAGCTGGCATTCCTGGGGCTTAGCATCATTCCTACAGAGAGAAGCACACAATGTGCGCAGATACTTTTGCTTCAACTGTTTTCCAAAGCAATGCTGCTGGGAAGTCTCCGTAACCAGGGCTCCGCTGTCTGCAGTGCTACACACTTGGGTGCATGCACACAGACACCCACAGACACACATGCACACGCATGAACACACATGTGTCCAGGTGAACACATGCTCACTCAGAATCTTGCTGGAACGGACACAATCAAATCATGCAGACAGGCTTCATGGTTTCTGGGCAGTTTAGGAGATGGATGCCAGTAGGCTCCACCCACGCAGAGGCTTGGAGAGATTCCTGAGACCCATCCGAATGCAGGAACCCAGGGAAGCGGAGGAAGATGCTCTGTGAGCGCGGTTATGCACACAGCCCGAGGCGGTTGGATGCTGTGTCCACCTAAGCAGAGCTCCCGAAGCTCTCCCACTCCTGCTGGAAAAGCATTCACTTCACAGGCTTGTCCAAACAATTCCCTTTTAAATTCAGACCTGACAGACCGAAGGGGGAGGCAGAGCCCCAGGGCTGCCCGCCGAGGTGCCAGTGCTCCTGACTGGCGGGGGTCACGCACTCACTCAGCAGTGCGTGAGGAAGCCGGATGGGGGAACCATGTCCATGGTCAGGCTGCAGAAATGAGAGGGAAGAGACTCATGCCTTCCCCATGTCTCCCATCTTCTGTGTTCTCTCCTGCGGAACATTCACGTAACACACACACACAGACCCAACGCCCTCCCCTGCCTTCACTGAATGCCCCCTACAGGCTGTCTCGGACACCCACCCGCCTTCTCTCGTGCTCCCCTACAACAGGGCTCTGTCAGAGTGAGCCGCGCAGGGGGACCCATGACCCCATGCCGACACGCACTCATCCTCCCTCCAAGACCACAGCTACCCACGGGCTCTTTCTTCTTTCCACCCGTGTTCTTCCCAAATGCATCCTTTTGCTATTTTGTCTCTGACCTTGAACCTGCTTCTATCTTCTCTTCTCTCAGCCTCTCAGAAAAACAACTCTGCCTCTCTCCCTTTCCCCACCCCACCCTCCACCACTGTCCCTCTGCACTCTTCAGCAGTCAAATCAGGCCCCGCCCCCCCTCCGGGCACTCAGGAAGCTTCTGCGCCCGGCCGGCTTCTAACTACTTCATCCGTTCACTTGTCTCGCTGGAGCCCTCGCCTCCTAACTGAGCGAGGTCCCCCCTGTTAAAACCTTGACTCTGGATTATGGAACAAGTTCCTCGGGGAATATAAAAAAAACCAAACAAACCAAAAAACTATTTTAAAAAACGGCTAGCTTGCACAGGAACCTAATTAAAGAACTAGTTGGTGGAAAGTTGCGGGAATGCAGGCAGCTCTATGCTGGGCGATACACGCTCCTTCTCCAAGAGCCAAGTCGGCAAGCGCTGCGGGGACGGAAACGCGGCTCGGGGAGGCCTGCTTCTGTGAATGCCCGCGCGGTGCTGCACGACGTGCAGTGAGCGTGTCAAATACAGCAGTCCGCACTGCAGCCGCAAAATACACGCCACGAGTGTGACTGATTAGGCAACGGTTATCTACACATGTGATAGGAAACACTCACTACTGTGATGTTTAATAACATCGCATATCACGCTGTGATTAATACACAGTCGATGATTTACATACGGCTGTGCCGCGCTTAAGTCTGTAAGAAATGGAAAGCATCGGAACACATTTTACACATATTTCCATACGTATTTCCATATTTCCTTCTTTTTCTGTGATATTGTGAAGAGCTGCATGGGGTCCCCATGTGATTGCTCGAATGAAAATCTCACGGAGCTCAGGTTCAGCGGGCAGGCGGTTCCCAAAGGCGGCAGCGCCAGAGTTGCACCAGGACTGCGCGGGCCGGTGGCTGGGGGGCAGCGCAGAGCGGGGGCAGGGCCAGGCCCAGGCCCAGGCCCAGGAACGCTGCTCTCCACCTGCCTCTGCAGCGGGGCCCTCGGTTCACCAGAAGAGACACCCAATTACCAATAACGGCTTGGCGCTTCTTTTGGGAACGTTTAAATGAATTGACCAGCCAGAGGTTTCAGGCTCTCGCTGGAACGGGGGTCAGTCGACAATAAATCTGCCAGTAAGAGGCAGGCAGTAAATTGTTTTGGCTTTGGGAGCCACGAGGTCTCTGTCACAGCGCCCAACCCCGCCGGTCAAGCATGAGCGCGCAGTAGGCAATAACCAAAGGTGGAGCTGGGCTCCAATAAAACTTTATTTATGGATGCTGGTATTTGAAATTCATGTAATTTCCATATGGCACAGAACAGTCCCCTTTTGATTTTTTTCAGCCATTGACATGGAAACCACCCGTAGTTGGTGGGGTATACGGAAGGTGGCAGGCTGGCCTTGGCCGGGGGCTGGAGTTTGCAGAGCCTGATGCCCAGGGTTTTACAGCAGAGTCCCTGAGTTCCGCCCGCCCGCCCGCCTCCTCCCTGCCCCTCTCCACCTCCTGCCCCTCTTTCCTCTCTCCATCTCCGGCTGCTGCCCGCCCCACCCCCACTAGTTACCAAGGGCTTACTGATAGGCCGCACACACTCTCTCTGATTCAATGGGGGCCTTGTTTTGTTTGTGTGACAGCTGTCATTCAGTGCAGGGCTTTTTGCTATTTCTTGTACAAAGCGCCATTTCTGGATACCCTCATCAAGGAAGCTGCTTCTTCTCACCTACAGAGGACAGGAGCTTTGGGTTCCTGTTTGGGAGCAAAAGCCTTCATATTCCCGGTGCCTCAGCATCAGCGATGTCTCTTTACTTGTTCCTGCAACCCCGCCAGGCGCACCCTTTGTGGGGTATGTGGAGGGGGCGGGGAACCTGGTCAGTCACTCGAGCTCCTGGACAGGGACTCACAAAGCACAGGTACAACCCCCCCACCCACACACACACCCTTTCCTTGCTGGGATCTACAGAGTCCAATTTGACATTCACTCTGCACTTGCGAGCCAGAGGCAAAGGGAGACATTCAGAGGCCGGTCGCGTCTGTGTCACCGAGTTTCTCAGCTGCGAGCACACAGCTGGGATTGGAAGTGGACCCCCGACAGTGCCGCCTGTGAACGCGGCATGGGGCACAACTTTGCCTCAGGCCAGTCCTGACTTCTGCAGGCACTAAGCATTTACCAGAACTAAACCATATGTGAGGGGCCAAGCAAAGCGCTAGTTTACCCCCAATTTACAGAGAGGGACTCCGCGGGTTGAAGTCCGGAAGTCATACAACCACAGCTGGAACGTGAGATCAGAAAGGCTTCTCTTTATTCCCAGTCTTTGTTCTCTCTGACAAGAGTCCTGTGCGGGCGAGTGTTACCTTAGTCATCCTTAGTGGGTATTCTTGGGTTTCTACAGCCATAACATTTGCCAAAATGCAACAAGACCAGCTCAATTAATGTCATAACCTGGGCGCCACCCCCCACTCCCACCCTCAGCTTCTGGGGTGGGAGAAATTAGACTAGACCTAACACAAGCAAAACTAGAGACAGATACACATTGGAAATGAAAATGTAAAGTCTTGGTCCCAGCTCTGCAGCTGTCCTTCCCCCTGTGACCCATGCTCCCTGCTGAGCGGTACCTGCCCGCAAAGAAACCGATCAGCAAGGGGAGGCCTCCCAGAGCTGGTGAGAGTGTGAGGCTGTCCATAGCGTTTTAGATCTCTCTGCACGGTCGGACACCGCTGCAAGCCCACGCTCTCCCTCCGAATAGTTATTTTTAACCACAGCAGACCGGCACAGGCATAGCTCTAGGGATGGGGCAGCTGAGAAGGGCTGTGCAATCACCAAACATCACCCCTTCTCCCTGCAAGCAGACAAGCAAAACCTCCTTCCTCTGCATGGAGAGCTCATCTCTCCGGAGGCCTGGAGTCGGTATCAGTGTTAAACAATCAGCCGAGTCTCCTAGAACGGCTGGAAAAACAACAATGCCTTCCTACTCTGCATTGCAGCTGCAAAGAGGTCAGGGCGGATGTAATAAAAGCTCACATTATGTAGGCTAAGGCAGCCGTCAATATAAACATAAAAAATTGATATGTGGAAAGGGATCACCATCAGCCAGCGTCTAGATACTTTGAATCAAAATGCATGATCCGATGAAGCGCAGCCAGGACTGCCAGGACACAGGGGACCCCAGTCGGTGTTTGTAACTATGTTCCTCTAGTGTGTTACATTAGGCAAAGTCCTCGAGTGGTTCATGAACCAGGCTGTCAAAAGCCAACTATTGACCTTGCATGTTCCTCAGGAAGAGCGGGAACACAGGACGGGTTTGGAAGGCGCCGCATCTGGGCCATGGGGACAGCGAGATGGACATACCCAAGTCCCAACTTAAAACAGGGGCCTTGCAAGGTCAGCTGAACAGTACTGCGCCCGAGCAACTCTTTAAAGAAATGGTGCTAACATTTAAGACCCGAATGAGATTACTTCGTGAGCTCCTCATGGAAACTATTTCAATTGATTCCAACTTTTAAGAGCCAGAAATGAAGAAAATGTTGGCACGGACTGCCAGGCAGTGAGTGTTGTCCAGGGCTGTGACCCTGGAGGAATGTATTACTGCTTGCTCCAGACGTACCCACTTTCATAAATGCAGGTATTTCTTCATTTGGCAACCATTTATTTGAACACCTGCTTTGTGCCAGGCTCTGTCATAGGGGCTGGGGAACGAATGAACGAACGAAAGAAAGAAAGACAGACATGATCTCTGCAACCAACTAGTTTACAATCTAATAAGAAAACTGACATGAAAACAATTATAATACAACACAATTATGTAGTTTCTATAATAAGATGCACAGCAGAAATCATTAGTACTTGTTTCAATAGGTGACTTAGGACTAGATTATTTATAGCATTTAATAAAATGAAAAAGGACAAGCGCCTTCATCTTCCAGGAAGTTCAGGGAAGGCTTTTCAGAGGAGATAAAATTTAAGTTTGAAGCCCACAAAGGCACCCAGGGCTGCGAGCATCCCAGACAGAAGAGGCAACGCCCACAAGGCGTGGAGACAGGGAAAATGCAATTACCAGAAAATCTGAGGCTTTTCAAGGAACTCAGCCAAAAAGAAAAAAAGAAAAAAAAGAAAAGGCGAGAATCTCCCCTAACCAGCCCCTCCCACAAAGGAGATCAGTTTAATTCTTGCAGCCCTGATGGCTGAGCTCCAGTAGGGAGGCATGGGTACCCCAGCCCAGCCCCTGCAGATCCAGGGGCTACCTCTCCACACCCTCTTTCCTTACCCATTCTGCCCCCTGCCATGCCCGCCGGCGATCTGTCCTGATGGCAGGGACAGACCGCTCTCGGTTTTCCAGCCAGTGGCCTGGCACGGGCCAAGCAATGCTACGACGAGACCAGCCTCCACTGAGAGCCTGGGGCGCAGCCAAGGGTGATCACTCTCCGAGGTCCCAGAGTCCAAGCATATCCCACTGCTGCTCTGTCCAGCCCTCGCTCCTAGAAAACGGGTAATTCAGCTGGCCAGAGGAGCAGCACTTGGAGACACAGTGTGATGCAGGGGGTTGGGGAGAGGAGGATCTCCGGGGACCTGCCACTAATTAGCCGCGGTTCTTCTGCCCAGGCTCCTCACTTCTCTGGACCCTGGTTTCCACACTGTTAGAATGGATTGTGGGCAGCAGACGACTCCCAGGGTCCCTTCCGGCTCTAAGATCCTCTGAGCAACTGCTACTCAGGGGACATAACGGGTCAAGGCTGCCACTACCCTCTCAGTTTAGCCAGACTGTGTCATGGGAGGCTCTTCTGCACGCGCCATAGCTGGCCTATGGCCTAGTTTGGTACACCCCATCCGCTGAGAGTGGTCGGCACATTCTCCTTAACGAATTCAGTTTCAAACAAAGACGGGCCTGTGACAGACGGTAAGTGGCTCACAGAGTCTAACACAAGGTCTGTCCAGGAGGTATCCAGCCACGTGCTATGAAAAATAGAGACACTTATTGAAGAAGATACAAGAAACATTGTACATAGGACAATGACGCCTCGGTCCCCTTCAAAGTAGGCACCTCGGGACCTCACACAGTTCTCCCAACTGCCATCAGCTGTCCCGTCGTATTTTCCTGAATCTCATTGACAGTCTGAAATCTCTTCTCTTTCAAAGACGATTTTAGTTTTGGGAAAAGCCAGAGGTTTACAGGATGCCAAATCTGGACTGCAGGGGAACTGAGTCACCTGGGTGATTTGACGTTTCATCAAAAAACTCTGCATGAGATGTGATGCATGAGCAGGTGCGTTGTGGTGATAAAGCTGCCAATCACCAGTTGCCCATAGCTGTGACCTTCTGAATCATCCAAATAGTTCCCATGGAGGAATGTTCAATCTTAACACAAAGTCTGATGCAGATTCATTACTGTACTTGCTCAGTCATTTTGAATGTGACAGCCACACAGCCCACATGCTCACTCAAAGGCATCTACCACCCGCTCTGACTAGTACAGTGACGTCACCATTGTTCATACATGCACATTCCAGTCCACTCTCCATGGCTGCCAGGTTACATCGATGTCATGCAAACTGGGCCCTCATTACGTTGACAGTGGTTTGACTTTTTCCAGACAGACCTTGTATATTTATTATTTGGCCCTTTATAGAAAAAAAATTGCTGACCTCTATTCTAGAACATCCAGAAACATCTATATCGAAGACTTTTGCCATTTAATACTCTGGTAAAACTGTTTTCGGACTCTGCTTAGGCTGTGTGGTAGATTCACTGTGGCCACAATTTTTTCCACATCCTTCCCATTGAAGTTAGTCTGTGTCCCAACCCCTCGGCGCTGGGTGGGCTCTGTGACTGCTTCATCCAATGGAATACTGGGGGCATGCACTGAATAAATGTTGGGGCTCAGGCCTTGAGAAATTGGCAGTTTCCTCTTTTCGTCTCTTGGGACACGCTGGAAGCCTTGCATTGTATCCCCAGAAAGGTGACAGACCTCTAAATTGAAGCCACCTTGGGCCATCTAAACCAGCTTGTCTGCTAGCTGACCACCACAGAGGGACCTCAGTCAGCACCACCCAGAACAGAACTGTCCAGGCAAGCCCTGCCAAAATGCCTAACCCCCAAAATGTGTACCTATAATAACATGGCTGTTGTTTTGACCCTCTGGATTTTGGGGTAGTTTGTTATACAGCAATGGATACTGGAAAGGATCAGTGCGGGGTGCTTATGAAATTTCTCATCAGACACCTCAGGCCAGGTCTCTATTTTAATAAGGCCCTCAGGTGATTCACATTCTCAAACAAGTTTGAGAATTAATCTTCATACTGGCTCTGTTCTGGTAGCATGATTTTCTAGGCCATGCCTTGGATTGTGAAAAAAGCACCTAGATTTCTCTGTCATACTTTTTTTAATCCTCACCCGAGGACAGTGCATTGATTTTAGAAAGGAGGAGAGGGAAAGGGAGAGGGAAAGGGAGAGGGGGAGGGAGAGAGAGAGAAAGAAAGATTGATCGGTGGCCTCCCATATGCGCCCTGAGAGGGGATCAAACACACAACCTAGGTGTGTGCCCTGACCAGGGGTTGAACCCACAATCTTCTGGTGTATGGGGCAATGCTCTAAACTACTGAACCACCTGGCCAGAGCTGTCATACTTTTTCAGGGTCTTCAGGTGTGGCCTGGATCTGCTCACAGCCCCACTCCCTGATGCCACTCACCTCCAAGACACGGAGTTCCTTCTTTGGACACAATACTACCCAAGACACGGTGGGGACTAGACGGGTGGTAAACCCCTGAAGGCCAGGACTTGGCATAGTGCCTACCTGGGCACAAACTAGCTGCTTCATCTATGTTTATGAATTGAAAACAAGTAATAACAGTTGCCGTGAACGTATTGATCATTTACTCCAGGCCAGCATGATATTAAATGTTTACGGACTGTTTTATTTATTCTTCACCATCCCAGGAAGTCGATGTCCTTAAGGTTTGTGTTAAAAACAACACAACTGAAGATCGGAGGATGAGTTTGCCCAAGTTTGCCGGTAGAACAGCTATTGAAATAGGGTCTGCCTGACTTCAGTGCCCTTAACCTCCGATGACACTCTCGTAGGCGAGGCACGGACGGGCCCCGCCTTGGAGGCTGTCATGCCTGGGAGACTGGAGCGCGTCTGCTGACCTGGAAACGGCTTGCAGAGTGGATGGGGTAAGGGGTCCAGCTCTGTCTGCAGCGTGTCATTGGGATCCGTGAGAGCTGTATTTGTTGACTGTTGCCACAGAGCAAACAATGACAAACTTAACGGCTTGTAAGAAACCCATGTATTAGGTCACAGTTCTGTAGGTCAGAGGTCCCAGCACAGCAGGGCTGGCTTCTCAGCTCAGGGTCACCCAAGGCTAAAATCAAGGGGTTGGCCAGGCCGCTTTCTCATCTGGGGTTCAGGGTCCTCTTCTAAGCTCACACGGTGTGGCAGAATTCAGTTCAGTGGGGTTACAGGACTGACCAAGGCCCCCGTGTCCTCGTTGGCTATCAGCCAGGACCTGCTCCCTTAGCTCCTAGAGGTCACACAAATTCCTCGTCCCCTGGCCGCTCCATCTTTCAAGCCAGACATCAGACGCGCCCTGGTGGGCCATCTCTCTCGCACTTCAAACTCTTTCAGAAGAGCCTAGGACCTCGTAAGCTTGTCTCCGATGAGGCAGATTTATCCAGGATACTCTCCTTTTCCTAAAGTCTACTGATTTGGGATCTTAATTTCCTCTGCAAGTTCCTTCACCGGAGCGCTCAGGCCAGGGTTTGCTTGAACACCTGGGAGAAGGTGTGGGCACCTGAGGATGGGGACCTGGGGACCCTCTTCAAATGCTGACTGCACAAGAGCAGAGTGTGAGCAGCCTAACAGACAGAAGCTGCGACCCTGAGTGTCCCCTTGCAGAGACCCCATCTTTCTCTGCACTCAGAGGCCCCAGTGGACGGGGCTCCACTCTGGAAGCCCAAGGCTGGTGATTATATGGTGGCTTCTCAATTTAACAGTGGGTTTGGAGAGGGAGCGTGCTGGCCCGTGACTCTGTATGTAAAGGTGCTGCACAAAGGCAGAGAGGCGGCCAAGGGTGAACCCCATCTT
Organism: Micronycteris hirsuta; assembly: GCA_004026765.1. Lineage (NCBI taxonomy): Eukaryota > Metazoa > Chordata > Mammalia > Chiroptera > Phyllostomidae > Micronycteris > Micronycteris hirsuta. The sequence continues at coordinate 11,007 of PVJI01027718.1, forward strand.
TCTCCCCACCTGCTTCCCCGTCTTCTCCCTTCAACAAGGTCTCTGTGGAGAGCACTGGCCCCAGGGATGCAAGCAGGGTGGGGTCTGGGCTGGCCTTTCGTCACAGCCCTACGTTCCTGCGGAATCTGCTGCTTTTGTGAGAAGAGCTGGCTTGTGAATCATGAATTGTCCTTCTTTTTCCACTTTCCAGACCTCTTCACAAATGCGCGGCCACTTTCCTTCCCATGGACGCGCGAACATGGGAAGAAAAAAGAAGATTCTTTTTTCGTCCAGAAAGGAAAAAGACACGTCTTACCTAATACCCCGTCTCATCCCTGGGGATGATAGTAGTAATTGTTTTAATTAATTCAATTTCTGACAGAGAAGTAATTTCATTTCTTTCTTGACTGGGCAATGTCTGCAGTGAAGCAAAGCGTCACCAGATAATAGCATGTAGGGCCACTAGGGCAGATCAAGGGAGTTCGCGCCCTCTTGGGGAGCCTGCTTGCTCCCTGCGGGGCCGGGAGGGGCCTGCAGTGGGACCCTGGGGTGGTGTGTGCTGCTCAAGAAGAACAGAGCAGTTTCTGTGTCAGAGACCAGGGCATGCCCGGGTCTTCGCTCCCGGGGCCCCGGGGGAGGGCTGCCTCCATCACAGGCTGGGGGAGCGCCATACAACTCGGAGGAAGGCTGAGCTCAAGGACAGCGCCGTGAGAGAGAGGAAGTCAGAGGGTTAGCGCAGGCAGCCTCGGGTGAGGGAGCGGTGATGTCACCCACGGACATTTCCATGAGGAAGGCTAGAATTCAGATACAGCAGAGGAAGCATAAAGAGCCTGAAGGTGGCTTCAAGGAAACTGACCTGTGACCCAAGATGGGTCCTTAAGATCCTCTGTTCCAAAGCAAGTGCTGAGGGAGGAAAGGTTACAATGGTGGGTTCTATGATGTGACTGTTTCAGAGGCTGCTCAGTGAGGTTCTCTCGCAGGGGTCTCAGTGTGTGTGCATGAGGGTGAGTGTGTGCATGTGTGTGTGTGAGGTAGAGAGAGGGGGGAGGAGAGAGAGAATGTTGGGGAGTGTGTGCATGGGGCTGGTAGGAAAGATGACATCAGCCAGGTCGCTGTGACCGTGTGTACACCTCTGAAACAGATCACTGCGCAGGAGGTGGAGGAAGGTGAAGTCGCCTGTAATGAGGAGGTTCCAGGGCTTCACTTGAGAGGGAGGGAGAGAAGAAAAAGGCCAGAGTCGCACGGATGGAATGAAACGAACCTACCGACGTGTTCGTGTTCAGACAGACGCTGCAAGATTCGCGCAGTGCAGTCTGCAACGTTGGTTCTTCTGTGTCAACACCTGCTCAGACCCGCCACTCACAGCCTGGGGCCCTCCTCCATCCTTGTCACTCAAGGGCCAAAGCCCGACTGTGTGCACAAGAACGCATAGTATCTAGACGCCTCGCTTTCCCTTATATTGACTCATCTTAAGTGTGTTCCTCGTTTATGTTGGACAGGGGACGACTCATTCCTTCACCAAATGTTTCCTCCTGATCCTCTGGGTTGGCTTCAGTTCTCTCCTTGCACCTATCACAATAAAACGCATGGGCTTTACTTTTTATCTTAATTCAGTCTGGGCTCCTCGACCACAGTATAAGCTCCATGAGGGCAGGCAGTTTTCCAGTGCTGGACACATGGCAGGCGATTTGGAAACATCTGTCCAGTGTTGAGGACATTTAAGGAAAGCCTAATACGAGGAAGATAAATGAGACCGCCACCCTTTCGCCGGCCCAGGGTGATGGCAGGATGTGAACTGTTTGCAAATGATTAGCCTGTGGGTCACTGAGAGCCAACAGGAGTCTATGCGAGTGATGCGGGGCTCTCTGTGAAGGCTGACGTGAGACGGAAGCGGGGGGCAGCCTCGTGCTGAGCCAAGCAGCCAACAACTTAGGGGAGACATCACAGAAGAGGGGATGTTGCAGCAGGTCTTTAGGGCAACCTGACTCCTCCAGGCATGCACAGAGCTTGCCGGGGCGGGAGCAAAGGAAGGGGCGCCCCCGGACACGGCGTGGCAGTGTGGTGGCACCAGCGAGGACAGTACAGCATGGTCTAGAGTGTCCACAAGCGTGGCTGCAGATCAAAGGGGAGAGGAGCTGAGGCCAGAAGATTGGAACTGTGCGCCAGCTAAAAATAGGGATGCTGTTCTGTAGGAGCCTGGGTGGTTGTTGTTTTAAAGATTTCAGGCAGATCAGCCACGTGACCCAAGTGGAAGTTGTGCGGAATGAAGGAGAAGGAAAACGGCTAGATGGCGTGGGAAGGAAGGTCCGCAGCAGACCTGACAGGGAGATGGAGGGGCAGGTGGGATGGATTCAACAGTTAGAAAACAGGACCCACCGAATCGGGGCTGGGGAGGTGCGGGAGTGAAAAGAGCGTGGGCGTCCGAGGACGTTGAGCTCCTGGCGCCAGCAGCTGGCAGAACGGTGGCACCACCAACAAAGAACAGGGGGGAAGGGAAGCCAGGTTGATAGGACACCGGCTCACACGAGTACACGCTGCTGAGAGAACCACGCGGGTCTTCGCGAAGCACGTCCTGCCCTCGGAGCCTGCGGAAGCCTTGGCCGCCCTCACCTGCACACGGAACTGCCGAGAACATTACTGCGTGCCTCGGTCATCGTTTCCTGCCTCTCATCTGCCTGCTTCTATGTCCACCAAACATTTTCTTCTGAGCTGCTTCTCAAGCTTTGCTTCTTCTCTCCGCTGAGCTCAGGCACCCTGTCTCTGGAGCCGGTGCATCGCCACGTTTTGTTGGCTCAAAGCCAATACGAGCACCAAGGAGATACCCGGGCTGCTTCTTGTCCCCAGCTGTACCCCACGAAACAGCAAAGACTCCAAAGGGAGTCCGCTTTTCTGCAGTTTCGGTATTATTTAAAACATCTTGAGCTTGATGCTCACAAGGAAATTCAGGAAGAGCCAAAACAAGAAATCAAAATGAAAATAAAAGCCAAGGCTGCTTCCGCTTCTGAGAGGCCAGGCCTGTCTGCGTCATTAGCTCAGTCAGCTGACGACCATCAGTAGAATCCAAGTGAGCTGGTGGCCCGGTGGTCGCAAAGAAAAACCACTGGGGGTGGGCGGGAGGTGAGGAGGTATCGCTCCCCAGCCTGAGTTAGGGACTTCCAGAAAGTAACAGTGAAGCTTTGAGGGAGGGGCGCGGGGGGGCGGGCATTCTCCCTAAAAAGTCCAGGTAGGCTCAGCCCTGCCTGCAGGGCATGTGACCCCTTTCTAAGTCACAAGGGCCTCCGACGGAGAGAGAGTCTGTCTTTTCAGATGGTCCATTACTGGAGGATTACAATTTTAAAAATTAACGAGACCCCTTATGAGAGAGACCAGATTAAAGACAATATGCTGCTTGGTTTTCCTGGTTCTCTTCCACAGCAAACAAGGCTCTAAAAACGCTTTGCAGGACTGAGTCATGAATCATGCAGGGGAGCCCAGACGAGGGAGAGGCCACATAACAGGCTCCCCCAAACCACAGGGAGGGTACTCATCGGCCGGAGCTAAAGGATAAAGGCCCTCCAGCAGGAGAAAAGTACAGGAAGACAAGGGAAAGAGACTCGAGGACTAAGACAACGGGGGGCGGGGGCGGGGGCGAGGACCACGTTTTAAGGAGCAAGGAGAGGGACCACGAACCTCACCCTGTGAAATGTGAAGAAGCCCGCCGACAGGTTCGGGACCTGCTGGATTGGTGGGCCCTCCTAGATCATCCACGTCATAGAGATGAGAGATGGTCTCAGTCTCCTGACTCAGTCGTCACCAAAGCAAAACTCTAGAGAACCCAGGCAGGCCGTGGAAGTGAGTGAGCTCAGCGAGGTGTAGGGAAAACCATTGATGTGGATCTCATGACTGATGGAAATGTGGGTACAGACAAATATTTCTCCACCACCAGGAAGTCTGCAGTGTGAGCGGATGACAAAATGCCACGGGCTCTCACTCTCAGTGTCAGAAGCCAATGGGGTGTGGGGGCGGTTCACGGTAACCATGGGGCCGCACTGCCAATCACTCACGTCAGCAAAGGAGGCTGAAGGCCCTGCGGTGGCCACCTCTGATTTTCTAAATATCTGTATGAGTTTCCTATGACGTCTGCCCACTTTTAAATATGCAAATGTTTTAAAGATACAAATAAAACCCCTGGGCAGGTTGCATTCAACCTGCATGCAGTCAGTTTAAGATCTGATCCGGTCCAACATTCTTTCATTTTGTAGATGAGGAAGCTGAGGCCCATGCAGAAGTGTCCTGCCCTAGGCTACACTGGGAGTTGGGGTTTAGGTTGCACCTAGAGCCTAGCTCTCCCCAGGTCCAGTCCTCCCCAGACATCTGTCCTGGTTCTGGGCTGCCTGCCTCCTCCCCTCTCAGAATCTGTTTCAGCCTCTCACGCTGCCCTCTGGCTGTCAGCATCGGCACTGCATCACCCCACCCAGGAAGCATTCTGTGCCCCTGACCCAAGACAACAAAATGCCTCACCCATTCCTCCAGCACCTGCAGTGAGTTGAACGGTGCCCCCCCACCCCAGAGATGTTCAAGTCCTCACCCCTGGAACCTGCGAATGCTCTGAACGGTACTTTATTTGGAAAATGGATCTTCCCAGATGTCATTAAGATAAAGATGATGAGACGAGATCATTTTGGATTATCCAGGTTGGCCCTAAACCCAATGGCAAGCGTTCTGATAGGAGGAGGCAGAGGAAAACTACAAAGACGGAGGAGGAGGCAATGTGGCCATGAGAGGGGGTGGGGCAGAGAGGGAAGTGATGTGTCTGCAAGTCAAGGGATGCCAGCGGCCTCCAGGAGCTGGGAGAGACTTCCCCTAGAGCCTCCAGTGGAAGTGTGGCCCTGCCTACACTCAGATGTCAGACTTCTGGCCTCCAGCATGGGGAGAGCAATTATATTGTTTGAGCTGCCTAGTTCATGGTCATTTATTACAGCAGCCACAGGTGCCTCCTTCTGCTAGGGATCCAGAATGTTCTATGAGACTCATAACAATAATGGCTACCACTGGTCGAATATTTCATCTATGACAGGCCCATGCATTTCTTCCAGTCCTCACACCACTCTTTAAAATAGGTTTTCTCCTCCTCTGCCCTTCTGCACCACCCATTACCCCTGCAGGGAAACTGAGGCCCTGAGAAGCCACACAGCTGTGAAACAGTAGAGCCAAGATTTGAAGCCGATGCCCTTTGCCCTTGCCTGCGACCTCCTTGGCGTAAGTTCCTGTGATACACCAGTGAACGTCCATCGCTCCGGGGTGTGGTGCTGACGGCGGGAGCTGCCTGCCATTGTTGAAACAGGTCAGTGCAAACTTTTTTTGTTTTGTTTAGGACAATGGCCACATTTCTGAGATTTAATATTTTAGGCTAAACGGTGCCAACATTAAAGAAAGGATTGTGCTTGGTGCACAGGCCAGCGGGCAGATGCCCATCCCTTTCCGACGCAGGCACTGCTGAGCTGTGTCCTAAGATGGATGAATCGCCACGAGGAAAACCCTGACTGTTCATGCAATGATAACTTCATTTTTTTTCAGACCTCTGGAAATAACCACCACACAAATGTATAAAGTTATGAAAAAATGACTTCTCACTAACAGAGGGCTGACCTAGAATGGAACAGGCTCTCCTACCACCCAGGGAAGGCACCTGGAATCATGTGATGTTGAACTAGAAATACTTTGAGGAGTAGATTCTGACCCAGAGAAAGAGAACCTCAGTGTGGATTTCAAATAGTAACACTGAGTACTTAGATAACTGAAATAACCCCCTGGAGCCTTGATTTGAAAATCTGTTAAATGTAAGGATAGAAAGAATTGTGTACATCTCACATAAAATAGGATGTGGCACATACCTGGCTCTCAATAAATAATAGTTATTCAATTATTGCTACTGTTGTTGTTAATTGTCCATGACTCACCCCCTGCTTTATTACACAAAATTTTAACTCAACTTTTCTGCAAGAGAACATCACAAAAATTATCCAGTCACCAGTTTAATTTCTCTTTTTATAGTTTGATCGAGAATTGCAATTTCACACCAGAAATAAGCACCCTTCCAAATTATCCCTTAAAATAACTTGTTGTGAGTGTACAGAAATTCCCTACACATATAATATTCTTTCCATTGACTTAGAGATGTTAAGGCAGACTTGTTAGAGGGGAAAAATCCATAAAGGCTGCACTCATTCATCCACCGGATATTTATGGAGGAACGTCTCCAGGATCAATGCGAAGTACAGTAATGGCCCTAAGAGCTATGGGGGGGAAAGCTGTGGGATTATAAACATAAAAATACAGTGAAGTTTGTTAATTTAAAAAATT
>PVJI01027719.1:0-17322 GCA_004026765.1 Micronycteris hirsuta
ACCTAGAATTTTTCCAGCATGTTCACTGTTCTCAAACACCTGGTGTATCCTAGGGTCACAAATATCTGGAATATCTCTGCATTGTTTCCTTCTCAAACATATGATCCATTCCAGTGTCTATAATAATCTCAAAATCTGGACTATCCCACCATTTTCAGTGTTATCATACAACTGGGGACTCCCTCCATCTGTAATATTCTCAAAATTCTGGGCTAGCAGCATCTCAGTGTTCTCAAACTCTAAGACTATGCTATGTCTGCAATGTTCTCAAATCTTGAAAAATTTCCAGAGTCTGCAATGTGATAAACTCCTGGAATATCCCATTGTTTTCAATGTCAAATACCTGGGTATTCCCAGTGTCTCTAGTATTCTCAAACAACTAAACTATTCCTAGAATCTTCATTTTTCTCAGACACCTGAAATATTTCAGATTCAGCAGTGTTCTCAATCAACTGGAGTATATCAGCATTTTTCTTTTCTTAATTTTTTAAATTTTATTTACTATTGTTTAGTTAACAGTTATCCCACATTTTCCCAATTGCTCACCCTGCCCCAGCTCCCTGCTCCCACACTCAATCCCCCACTGTCCATGTCCAAGTGTCCTCTGTTCATTTCCTTTTGTTTGCCCCTTCCTCTTCTGTCATCTAGTATCTTCTCTCCCGTATGGGAACTATCAGTTTGTTCTGTATTTCCAAGTCTCTTGTGCTACTTTGCTCATGTATTTGTTTTATTCATTAGGTTCCACTCACAGGTGAGATGATATGGTATTTGTCTTTCACCACCTGGGTTATGTCACTTAGCATAATGCTGTCTAGTTCCATTCATGTTGTTGTGAAGGGTAGAAGTTCCTTTTTTTTTTTTTCCTCCTGCACAGTATTCCACTGTGTAAATATACCACAGTTTTTTTTTTTTAATTCATTCATTTACTAATGTACACTTAGGCTGTTTCTAGCACTTGGCTATTGTAAATAACACTGCTATGAACATAGGGGTGTATAGGTTCTTTTGAATTGGTGATTGAGGATTCTTAGGGTACAGGCCCAGAAGTAGGATTGATGGAATGAAAGGCAGTCCCATCGTTAATTCTTTGAGGACATTCCATACTGTTTTCTATAGTGGCTGTACTAGTCTGCATTCCCACTGAAAGTCTACCAGACTTCCCTTTTCTCCACAATCTCTCCAGCACTATTTTTTTTCTTTTTTTTTAAAATTTTATTTTACTTTTGTTCAATTACAGTTATTTGCATCCTCTCCCCTCCCCTCCTCCCTTCCCCTCCAGGTCCCTTCCCCCCTCCCCTCCAGCCTCCCTCCTCCCTCTTAGTTCTGTCCATTTGTCCTTTACAGTGGTTCCTGAAAACCCTTCTCCCCATTGTCCCCTCCCTCCTCTCCCCTGTCTATCATTAGACTGTTCTTAATTTCAATGTCTCTGGTTATGTTTTGCTTGCTTTCTGCATTTGTTGGTTATGATCCAGTTAAAGGTGAGATCATATGGTATTTGTCCCTCACTGCCTGGCTTACTTCACTTAGCATAATGCTCTCCAGTTCCATCCATGCTGTTGCAAAGGGTATAAGCTCCTTCTTCCTTTCTGCTGCATAGAATTCCATTGCGTAAACGTACCATAGTTTCTTAATCCATTCATTTGTAGATGGGCACCTAGGTTGTTTCCAGCACTTAGCTATTGTGAATTTTCATTGAATTATTAATGATGGCCATTCTGTCTGGTGTGAAGTGGTATCACATTGTGGTTCTAGTTTGCATCTTTCTGATGGCTGGTGATGTTGAGCATTTTTCATGTGTCTCTGGGCTGTCTGTATGCCCTCTTTGGAGAAGTGTCTGTTCAGGTCCTTTGCCTATTTTTTAATTGGATTGCTTATCTTTCTGGGTGAAGTTTAAAGGAAATCCATGCATCCCACAGTGGGAAGTGTAGCTCTAATGTTTCATGTGAGAAAAACATCTGTAGAACATGGGTCGGCAAGCAGGACCCACATGTATGACAGTGGAATTTCCTGTGGGTAAATCCAGATGGCGTATTTCTTAGATATAAAAACTTGCCTTGTTAAAACCTCTCTCTCCCTGAATAAAAAGAACTTATGCTAGTGCCTGCCTAATTTCCTTGAGACCTGAGTTCTGCTCGGAGCCTATTGTCTTTTCATTTGCATATCTATCTTCGTGATGTGCCATCTTGGGTGTCTCCTTTGGCATCACTCTATCTGACCCTGACTCAAAATAAGCACTTAGAGTTCTTTGAATGTTATCTATTGTTTGATCATTACTGCCTGACAGTGACTGATGAGGTTCGTGTATATGCCCTGTATTACTATGCAAATTAAACCCCCAAAAAGCCCATTGAGGAACAGGCTCAAGGCCCTTCTCCTTTGAGAGATTGGCTACCTTTCCTGCCCAAGCAGATCATGTCCTGCTAGAATTATTTTCAATTGCATGGTGAGCAGCGGTACTCTGCTGGACAAAACTCCCCCCCACAGAACTACCCACAGAAAGTGGGGCATGGGCCCCTCCCCCAGTAGCATAGACCCCATTGTGGAGAAATGGGACCACTGGGGCCATGGTGGTGGCATCGGTGCTTGGGTTCCAGGGGGTGGTCAGCTCCCTTGGTACTTGGTGTAGTACTGTGGGTTCAGCAGCAGGGGGATGTGGACCTTTTGGGTCTTATCTGTGATAGTGGAAATGACCTGAGAATAGAAGGAACAAGGAGAGAGCTGAGGGTCTGATCCCAACACTCCAAGGGAGACTCTGGAAGCTCAGACTGTGGGTAGGCCCAGTTCTGGGGTGGGGCAGGAGCCCCAGAACAGCCAGAGACCCATGGTATACTGGAACCCTGGGGAGGTCTGTGGGCAAGGCTTAAAACTCCTCAGAGAAACCGGTTGGCTTGAGGGAACCACTGGGCCTGCCTAGCTTCCCAAGGGGCTCACCCTGAATGGGGCCAGGTGGAGGGTGAGGCAGAAAGATTAGTCCCAGTGAGCTGGAAGGGGCTCAGTGTCCACCTTTGTCCACAGAGGCTGAGTCACCCTCAGCTGTACCTGTCACAGGCTGACCCCACGGCCAGGGCAGGGGAGGGTAGGGACACCTTTCTCTGGGGAACTCAAAGCAGGTGCACTCATGGCCCACACCCCCTGGGACATGGGGAAGGGCCACTGTCCAGTGCAAGACTTGGAGTCACTGTGGATCACAGGCCTCCATCGTCCTAGTCAGCCCCTGCCACTCGCCTCCACATATGGGTATAAGCTGTCCTGCTTGCTTTTGTTCCAGTGGTCCTTGGGTATCAAAGGTCAGCTTTAGGCACCACCTTCCTTTAGCCTGGCAGCAGGAGCCCAGGGCCATGGGGTTGGTGCTGCTGCTGGGGGCACAAGGGGATGAGGTACACTCCTGTCTGGCTTTCTGGCCATCCACACCCCATAGCCTCAGCCACACCAGCAGCCCAACTTGGGAGGACCCTACCATCTAGGGTACTGGAGCAGACACTGCACAAAAGAGAAGCAGGAAGGGGAAACTTCCCACAACATGCCCCTCGTGCAACAATCACTATAGATGTCCTACGTTTTTCTGTAGGACAGATTTTCTGTATTCATAAGCGTGCTTACATAGAAACTTACAAAAGCATAACATGGATTTTAGTATTCATGTTTTTCTGTAACCAGACTTATGTTACAATATACTGTGTATGGCTTCTCAGTGAGTCCCTGCTCTCGAGGCACTGAGTGCCCCAGTGAAGTTGGGCTCAGGCCACATAGTCCCACCAGCTGAGCCAAAGTGTGTTTGCACTGTGATCACAGAAAATGTGACATACCAGCATTTTGGGGCCTGGGGAATGGGACCCAGGTGACTCCAAATGGTCTCCCAAGACAAGGGCTGACCCTCAGATGGCACCTGGGCCCCAGCATTTTGGAGGGGCAGAGAGGGAGGGGACGAACTTCACAGCACCAGTCCATGAACCTTTAGGGAACAGTTCCCCACATCAAACTCCAGCAGAGCCTGCTCCCTCAAGATGGAGCATCTGTGCCCTTCTCACAGGGCCAACCAAGTGCCTATGCCAGTCTCAGCTGGGCCCCCCACCTCACCACACTGAGCAAGCACAGGGTAGGATTCAGGCCTGTGAGGAGCTGGGCACCACCAGGTGGGGTGTGAACTGTGCCTTGCCTCTTGCTGCTCCAGCTCCCAGTCTATAAACAGGATCACTAGGGTGTCATGAGAAAAAAGAACAGAAATAAAATGCTCATCGTGCTGCCTGATGACAGTGAAGCCTTTCAGGTACCTCCTCAGGTCTTAGGCAGGCCACCCAGTCCTCAAGGTTTGAGTATATCCTGTGTGTGCTGGGATGAATCAAGAGTCAGCAGGGGCTGTGGGGACTCTCCTGTCAGCTCTCAGGGTACCATCCTTGGCTGGGAGCCCTGTCACAGGCCAGACCTCAGGTAGGCCCTGTGCTCAGGGCAGGTGGTCTGGACTCCAGCCCTGCCCCAGACCACCCAGCCCTCCTATCTTTTCCTCACTCTAGTCCACCATGTCCCATGGTCCTTGGGCCTGGACAGCCGAACGCAGAGGCTCTGGTTCAGGAGCCCAGCGGTGGTGTCTCGTATCTGTGGTAAGTGTGTGGTCAGCCAGCCACTGACTGGCTCCATGGATCTGCCCTGGGAATGGAGAGAGGGCAGGGGTGAGCCTTGTGTCCATATTAGCTGCAGTGAGGCTGCAGTTCAGTAAACACCTCAGGGAACAGAGGCCCAAACTGCACCTGCCCGGGAGGATTAGATAGGTCGTGAGGTTGTGGTGTGGACATGCTGAAATACAGTTCATACACTACCCTGATATACCCCCACTATGGTCCTGCCCTTTCCCCCAGCCACTATGGGGGCACCGCTGGTGCACAGTGGGTCAGTGCTGGCCATAGATGGTGGATTGGGTCTCCTTCTTCTCCCAGAACTCAACTCTGTGTCCCCTGAATCAGGGGACCTCCACCTAAGGTAGGAAGGACAGGAACCCCTCTCCTTACCACCAGGTACCCAGGAGTTGCTGGAGCATGCCCAGCCCTGGGGCCCCACGGAACTCATGCCTGATTATTAGGATTGGCTTGAGCTGCTGGAGGTCACCCCACACCTACCGGCAAGGGAAGGACACCTCCTGGTCTGCCCGGGCCAGTTTCTGTCACCTCCAGGACTTGCATCCACTTGTCACATGAAACCAGAGGGAGATCCATCTCATGGGTCCGGTAGTGCTGCCCCAGACTTTGCTTCCAAGGGGCCTCATGTGGGTGATCCGGGTGCAAAGGGCAGCAGGGTTGCAGAGGCTCCTCCCACCATAAGGGGACCCATGGGGATGGGCGGGGCTCAGAGGTGGAAAACAGGTTAAGGTGGGAGGGTGGATACCTATGAGATTCCCGTGGGCTGCATGCCTCAGAATTTTGGGAGTTGGGGTGCACAACCCCGACTTCCCCCAAGACTACCAGAAACAATGCAGTTTCTTTTTCTTCCCTGGAAAAGTCAGGGTTTCAATAGATGCCTCTGAAAGCTCTAGTACCATTTCGGGTTCTGACCTCCCCCACCGGCCATGTGACCTGTCCTCAGTTTACCTGTCCGTAATAAAGGGTCAGTGAGGGCTTCCTTGGGTTGAGATGGTTCCTTAGGGGAGTCGGAGCTAAGCTGTCACTCTACCTGCACATTATGGACCCCCAGGTCCTCTTATGCTCCCCAACCTTGGGCCACATCTGAGCACCCTGGTCCCCTTTCTGGCCACCTCTTCCAACGTTGACAAGCAGATGCTACAGAAATGAGGAATTTGCAGAGAGGAATGGCAGACATGAATTCCATCACTGTATGTGGCTCATATACCATACATGCAGTGTTACAGAACAGACCTGGGAGGTGCAAATGATGTACTATTACCGAATGGACCCACCAGCTGAGCCAATACTAGGGGTTCCCCCTCCGCCATACTAGGTTAGCCTTGCCTTGCTAGGGAAAGACATCTCTCAATGCCAGAGACTGGTGCAAAGGAAAGGAATTATTTATTTAAAAAGTTATGCAGACTTAGAGTATATGACTTAATGTCTTCATTAAAAATACTAAAGTCTTGCCCTGGCCGGTATAGCGCAGTGCATTGAGCGCAGGCTGCGAACCAAAGGGTTGTCGGCTCGATTCCCAGTCAGGGCACATGCCTGGGTTGCAGGCCAGGTCCCCAGTGGGGGCCACGTGAGAGGCAACCACACATTGATATTTCTCTCCCTCTCTTTCTCCCTCCCTTCCCTTCCATCTAAAAATAAATAAATAAAATATTTAAAAAATTACTAAAGTCCTTTAGAATTCCCACAAATGCACAGTCCTTCCTTCTCCTCTTTGCCCAGTCCCTGTGCCCAGTCCAGGGTACCGTATCTCAGGAAAAGAAGTAGAAGTCTGTGGTTCAGGCAGCCTCTCATTTTCGGCACCATCAGCTCTGTCGCCACTGTGATCTCCAGTTAATCCAAAACTATGTGGTACCTTCTCATGGCCTACCCAAAAGAATCCTTTCACCCTTTTTCTTCCAGGAAAACTCTCTTCTGCTTCCTAAACCATGTGGCAAAAATGGTGCACCCTAAAGCTGCACAGTCCCAACCTTTGTCAAAGTCGTGCAGTTCCAAAAAGAAGAGCCAGCATGGCAGCCATGCCTGGGCTTAAATCCCAGCGCCAATCATCCTCTGCAGCCTCATTTCCAACTCCTCCCACAATCAGTTACACCCGCCAGCACTCTCATATCCTTCCAGCTTTACTGGGCTGCCATAGTAAGTCTGAGCAGGCATGGCCCCATGGTGTGGAGCCAATCATCTGCAAGTTTTTATGCACGTTCTGTATCCAGAGGGAGTTGCCTCCCAGTTACATCATGGGCTGAAGTCCCTCCCATCCCTCTGGCTCAAAGCATGGCCACAGCTATTTAACATATCTATGAAACCAGGTAAAGGTTATAGATATGTTAAACGACCATTCTAGAGGTTATCTGAAAAAAACTGTTGCTATTCAAAACTACTCTCAACAGCTCCGCTCCATGCATCCCATCCCCTAGCTCAGACTTGTGGGCATAAGGACACCCTATATATATACACCGTATTTTTCAGACCATAAGATGCACCGAGCTTATAGAGGAGGAAAATAGGGAAAAAAATTCTGAAGCAAAAAATGTGGTAAAATATTTAATAACATAAATAACATAATATTTCACCAATGTAAATGTAAACATTCAGACTGTAAGATGCACCCCCATTTTCCTCCCAAATTTGGGGGAGGGGGGAAAGCATGTCTTATAGTCCGAAAAATACGGTATATATTTTTCTAATATTTCCTGGACACCCTGAGTTCTGACCCAATTACAAATCCCCATTTGGGCCCCCCCCTTGCCTGCACCCTATTGTCCTGTTACAATAGGACACTCTCACCTAATGTGTAAGTAGCCATACAGCTCTCCCATATTTAAAATCTGGAAAGGTATGAACCATGTTGTTGGGCATCTGGTTGAGTTGCTCTGGATACCGGAACGCCTTATTGCCAAAGGGTATTATTGATAATTCGATAGTGAGTATGGATTATTTGTGTGATTAGAAATAACGTGGGGAAGAAGAGAAAAGGACATAAACGAACATGAATGAGGGACCAATGGGTGGAGCCAAAGTGGGTGGGATTAAGGGCAGGAGGTGGGCATGGGTAGTGCGGGGTGGGGGGGAAACTGGTGCTGGGAAAATGGAGACAGCTGTCTTCAAACATCAATTAAAAAGAGGGGGGGGGAGAAATAAAATAAAATAAAATAAAATAATAAAATAAAATAAAATAAAATAAATAAAATGAAATAAAATGAAATAAAATAAAAATAAATCAGGCCATCCCAAGTCAGGCATGGTGGTTGACCCTTCCAGCAAATGTTGGGAGTGGACTGTTTAAAACTCTTCAGAGGTAATTAGGAGATACATAATTGATTTTTTTTAAAATTACATCTTAACTATCAAGAGTAAATAAGCAAAATCCACAATCACTTCCTTTGGGGAGGAGTGCCCTCTAACTCCCCTTTCTGGAGCTGTCTGTCCCAAGAGAGAACATGGAGGCTGGGATCATCCCAGCATGAGCAGTGTTTGCAGGCACCTATACTATTCCCAGGATCTTCAGTGTTCTCAAACGCCTGCACTGTCCGTCCTAGCATCTGCAATGTTCTCAAACACCTGGACTATTCCCAGTGTCTCCTATATTCTCAACAACTAGACTACCCCAGGCTCTGCAATCATCTAAAATAGCTGCACTACTCCAAGCATTTGCAGTGTTCTCACGCACATGGAATGTGCCAGCACCTTTGTGTTCTCAAACACCTGAATTAGCCAGAGCCTGCTGTGTTCCAAATACCTGGGTAAACCTAGGGTTTCCATCATTATCTTCAATGATCTCTGACACCCGACATTCTCCAGCATCTGCAAAATTCTCAAACACCTGGACACTCTCACCTTTGTATCATTCTCAAACGCATGGACTATTCCAGGGTCATCATTATCCTCTGACTCTTGGACTATCCAAGAATCTGCTATTTTCTCAAAAATCTATAGGATACCACCATCTGACTTGTGCTCAATCACCTAGTCTATCCTAGAGTGTGCAATGTCCTCAAACACTGGGCTATCCCAGAGTCTGTTCTCAAATATGTGGACTATTCAGTGTCTGCAAGATTCTCATACAACTGGACTACCCAGAGCATGCAGAGTTTTCAAAAACATGGTGTGCTCCAGTGTATGTTTGTTCTCAACACCTGTACACCCTCAGTGTTTTCAATGTTCTGAAACTCTCGGGCTATCACACCATCTGCAATGTTTTCAAACAAGTGCACTGTCCAGCCTCTTTAGATCTGAAATACCTGGACTATCCAGTCATCGGCAGTGCTCTCAAATGCATGGACTACCCCAGTGACTGCAATGTTTCCAATCACCAACACTCTTTCAACATCTTCAGAGTTCTCAAACAAGGAGGCTATGACACTGTCGTTTTGTTCACCAATATCTGTACTATCACAGCATCTTCTGTTACAAAACCCATAATCCTTCTTCTCAGGCACACAGAGCATCCCAGCACGTTTTGTACCTCAACATTATTGACAATCGCTGCACCCACAATGTTCTCAAACAGGGGGATTATCCCAGCTTCAGCAGTGTCTCAAACAACTGAAAGACCCCAGCACCTGCGCTGTACTTACATACCAGGAATACCCCATTATCTACAGTACTTTCAAACACCTAGGTTACTCCAGCATCTTCAGAGTCCACAGGCACCTGGATGATCGCAGCGTCTGCAATGTTCTCACATACCTGGATGATCCCAGCATCCACAGTGTTCTAGACATGTGGATTCTCACAGCATCTACAATGTTCTCAAACAGCTGGGGTACCCAAGCATCAGCAGTATTCACAATCACCAGGAGTACCCAGAATCTGTAGTGATGGCCATCACCTGGACTATTTGCAGCATGTGCAATGATGTTAAACACAGGGAGTATCCCAGTTTCCACAGTGTTCCTAAGCACCTAACTATCCCAGCAGTAGCAGACTCAAAATGTGCAGACTCTCCCACTATGTGCCGCATTCTAAAACACCTGGACTACCCCAGCATCTGCAGTGGCCTCAAACACCTAGACTATTCCCTCCCTGTAATGTTCTCAAACACCTGACTATCCCAGCATCTGCAGTGCCCACAAGTACCTAGACTACCCCAGTGTTTGCAGGGTTCACAAACAAAGACACTATGACCATGTGTTTTTTTATCAAATATCTAGAGTAGCTAAGCATCTGATATATATATTTAAAAAGCTAAACTGTCCTTGAATATGCAGTCTTCTCAAACACATGGAGTATTACAGCATTCTTTTGATCACAAATATCTGGAAAGCCCAGGCAAATGCAATGTTCTCAATAACCTGGATTATTCAGGCATCAGCAATGTTCTCGAACACCTGAATTATCCCAATGTCTGCTCCTTTTACATACCTGGACTATGCCATTTCCTCAAGATTTTTGAAACACCTCAACTATTCCAGCATCTTCTAATTTTTATTGTTGCTCATTTATAGGTGTCCCACCTTTTTACCCATTGCTCTCCTCTACTCCATGGCCTGACACTCCCAAGTCAATCCCACCACTGTGCATGTCCATGCGTGTTCTATTCATGTTCCTTTACTTGCCCCTTTCCCTTCTTTCTCCCATTGTCCCCATTCCCCCTCCCCTCTGGACATTGTCACTTTGTTCTTTATTCCCATGTCTCTTGTTCTATGTTGCTCATCAGTTTGCTTTGTTGATTAGGTTCCCCTGATAGGTGAGCCCATATGGTATTTTCCTCTAACCACCTGGCTTATTTCACTTAGCATAATACTCTCAAGTACCATCCATGCAGTCACAAAGTGTAAAATTTCCTTCTTTATTTCTTCTGTATAGTATTCCATTGTGTACATATACCACAATTTTTTGATCCACTCATATGCTAATAGACACTTAAGTGGTGTTCAGCACTTGGTTATTATAAATAACACTGCTATGAACATTGGGGTGCATTGTAAAATAAGACTGCTATGAACATTGGGGTGCATATGTTCTTTTGAATTGGTCATGAGGATTCTTAGGATATAGTCCCAGAAGTGGGATCGCTGGATTGAAAGGCAGCTCCATCCTTAGAGCTCTGAGGAAATTCCATGCTGTTTTCCACAACTGTTGCACCAGTCTGCATTCCCTCCACAGTGTACTAGAGTTCCCTTTACTTTGTGACCTCACAAGCACTTGTTGCTTCTTGATTTATTAATGATGGCTTGTGATGTTGAGCATTTTTTAAAATGTGTCTCTGTGCCCCTGGTATTTCCTCTTTGGAGAAGTGTCTGTTCATTTCCTTTGCACATTTTTAAACTGGGTTGTTTGTCTTCCTGGTGTGAAGTTGTGTGCATTCTTTATACATTTTAGAGATCAACCCTTGTCCAAAGTGTCATTGGCAAATATGTTTTCCCATACTGTTGGTTCTCTTAAAATTTTGTTGATGTCTTCTTTAACCAGCAGAAACTTTTACATTTTATGTAGTCCCACTGGTTTATTCTTTTCGTAATGCTCCTTGCCCTCAGGGACATATCAGTGAAATACTGTGCGTGGGGTATCTGCACGTTTCCCGCCTATGTCCTCCTCTAGGATTTTTATGTTGTCACACGCTATATTTCATTCTTTTACCCATTTTATGTTTATTTTGGTGTATGCTGTAAGTCGATGGTCTAATTTCACCTTTAGCATGTACTGATCCAGGTCTCTCAACACCATTTATTGAAGAGGCATTTTTTACTCCATTTTGTGCTCCTGCCCCCATTGTCAAATATTAATTGACCATATTGACCTGGGTTTTTTCCTGTGTCCTCTATTCTGTTCCACGGGCCTCGGTGTCTGTTCTGATGCCTGCTTCTGACTGTTTTGCTTATGGTGGTCTTCTATTATAGCTTTATATATGGTATTGTGATTGCTCCAACTTTGGTCTTTTTCCTCAATGTCATTGAGGCTATTCAGGGTCATATGGTTCCACATACATTTCTGAAATATTTGCTCAATATCTTTGCTATATGGCCTTGATATTTTGATGGGGTTTGTGTTGAATCTCTGGATTGCTTTAGGTGGTAGACTTTTTAATGATGTTAATTCTTCCAACCTATGGACATGATACATGTTTCCATTTATTTTTGTCTTCCTTAATTTCTTTCTTTGGTGTTCTGTAGTTTACTGAGTACAGGTTTTTAACCTCCTTGGTTAAAATGTTTCCTAGGTACTTTATTTTACTTCTTGTTCAAGATAATGAGACTTCCCCCTAGTTTCTGATTCTGATACTTCATTGTTGGTGTACAAACATGCCCTTGATTTCTCTATGTTGACTTTGTGTCCCACCATTTCCAAATTCATTCATTAGATTGAGTAGTGTTTTGGTGCAGCCTATAGGGTTTTCTATGCACACTATCATGTCATCTGCATACTGCGACAGCTTTCATTCTTCTTTTGCATTTGGATGAATCTTATTTCTTTTTCCTGTCTAATCAATGTGCCTGGAACTTCCAATATTATGGTGAACGTGGGCACCCTTGCCTTGTTCCTGATCTTAGGGGAATTTTTTAGGTTTTTCCCATTGACTATGAAGTTGGCTATAGGTTTCTCATGTATGGCCTCACAGTGTTGAGGTATGCTTCCTCTATTCCTGCCTTTCTGGGTTATTTCATCATAAATGGGAGCTGTACTTTAGCATATGCTTCTTCAGTATCTATTTCGTGATCCTGTGGTTTTGGGTTTTGGTGTTGTTTATATGGGTATTACATTAACTGATTTGTGGATAGCATGCCATTCTTGCATCCCTGGGATGAATCCCATTTGATCATGGTGTGTGATCTTTTTCATGTATTTCTGCACCTGGTTGGTCACTGTTTTGTAGGGGATCTTAGCATCTGTCATCATCAGTCATATAATCCTGTATTTATCTCTCTTTGTTGTGTCTTTTTCTTGATTAGGAATTAGGATAATATGGGCTTCATAAATGAGTTGGGTAGTCTTGCCTTTTTGGGCTTTTTTGAATAGTTTGAGAAAACTTGGGATAAGCTCTTCTCTGAATGTTTGGTGAAATTCTCCTGTGAATCTAGCCAACCAAAGGCTGCTGTGTGCTGGGAGTTTTCCAGTGTCCTCAAACACTGTCCTGGACTACCCCATTATCACAAGAATTCTCTAACAATTGGATGATCCCAGCATCCGTAATGTTCTCAAACACCTGGACTATTCCAGAGTGTTCAGTGTTCTTAAATGCATAGACTATCCCATTATCTCAAGACTTCTCAAACTGCTGCATTATTCCAGCATCTTCAGTGTTGTCAAACACCAGAACGATCCAAGCATCGGCAAAGTTCTCAATCACCTGAACTATTTTCACATCTGCAGTGTTTTCAAACAACTCTAAGATTCTAGCATCTGTAAAGTTCTCAAACACATGGACCATATGGATGTCTGCAATGTTCTCAAACACCTGCAGTCCCCCGCATCATCCATTATTTCAAACACCTGGAGTATTTCAGCCTTTGCAGGGTGCTCAAACACCTGGAACATCACATTGCCTTTTTATTCTTAAGCATCTGTACTATCTCAGCATCTGAATTCTTCTCAAACGACTGGAATCTCCAGTGACTGGAGTGTTCCCAAACATCCTGACTATCCTACAGTCTGCAATATTTTCAAACACCTGACCTATTTTCACCATTTTTCAGTGTTGTCTAATACCTGGGGTACTTCAGCATCAGCCTTGTTCTCAGGGAGCTAGATTATCCCAGTTTCTGCAATGTTCTAAAACAGCTGGACTATTCCGCTTCTGCAGTGTTTTCAAACACCTGGAATATCGCAGCATCTGTAACATTCTCAAACACATGGCCTGTTTTCTGCAACTGTAATGTTCTCAAACACAAGGAATATCTCAACATCTGCAGTGTTCTCATGTACTTGGACTACTCCCGGTGTCTGCAATATTCTCATACAGCTGGACTATCTAGGGTCTTTAGCTTTTCAAACACCTGGACTATCCCAATGCTGGCAGCATTAACATGTGAGAATATTCCAGCGACTTTTTTTTTTTGTCTCAGATATCTAGACTATTTACAGTAATGACAATATCCTCAAAAATGGGGCTATCACAGCACCTGCAATATTCACAAAAACACCTGGACAATTTTTGCCATGTATAGTGTTCTATAACACCTGGACTACTTCAGCATCTGCACTGTCTCATACACCTGGATTATTCTGGACTCTTCAGAGTTTGAAAAACCTGGATTTCCCTAGCATCTTCAGTGTTTTCAAACACCTTAATTATGCCCAACATCTAAAAAGGACACATGGACAAAACCAAGGGGGAGGGCGGAAGCAAGGGAGGGAGATGGCTTCGGATGGGGTGGGTGGGGGAGGGGAGAAAATGCAGACAACTGTAGCTGAACAACAATAAATTAAAAAAAAAAAGAAAAAAGAAAAGAAAATGTCTCAAAATATCAACTATCGCAGCATCTCGAAGTATACCAGCATCTGTAATGTTCTCCAAGAGCTGGAGTATCCTAGAGTCTTTGGAGTTTTCAAAGACTTGTACTTTACCAGCATCTGCAGTGATCTTGACAATCTGGACTCTTCCCAGCATCGTTAGGTTTTTCAAACTATTGGAGTATCCCAGTGTCTGAAGTACTCTCAAATGCCTGCTGTATGCCAGGGTCTATTTCTTCTCATACACCTGGCCCATGCCAGAGTCTGAAAATTTTCAAACACCAGGATTATTTCAGGTTTTCAGAGTTCTCAAACACATGAACTATATGAGACTCTGCATGTTAAAAACAAAACAAAACAAAACAAAACAAAACAAAACACCTGGCCTAATTCCAGTGTCTGCAATATTCTTAACCACCTGGACTACCCCACACCTAATTCCTAGCCACTTCGGTGTTCTAAACACTGAATTTTCCCAGTGTTTACAGTGCTTTCAAACATGCAGAGTCTCCCAGCATCTGCAATTTCCCCAAAACAATTGGGCTTTCCCAGAATCTGCAGTGTTTTGGAACATCTGGACTAGTCTCACAGCTGCAGCATGATGAACACTTGTACCTTTCCATGTCCTGAAATTTTCTCAAACACCTGGACTATCCCATAATCTTCAGTGTCCTCAAACACCCGTAGTATCTAACCATCTGCAATGATCTCGTAACATTGGGTGTATGCCAGAGTTACTTTCCTCTCAATACCTGGACTATTAAAACATCTGAGATGTTCTAAAACACCCATAATATTGCAGTATCCTCAGTGTTCTCAAACACCTGCAGTTATCAGCACCTACAAGGTTCAAGTATACCAACGTCTGCAATGTCTTCCTGCAAACTCCAGGACTATTCTGAGCAAACTCAGTGTTCTAAACACCTGAAATATCCCAGGGTTTGCAGTGTTTTTTAAAATGTGGAGTATCCCCCCTCTTTTTGTTTTTCAGCTATCTGAATTATCCCATCATCTTCAATGCTCCCAAACAGCTGGGACATTCCACAATGAGCAGTGTTCTCAAACAGCTGCAGTATCCCAGCATCTGCAAAGACCTCAAACCACTGGCCTATCTAAGCATGTGCAAAGTTTTCAAACAGCTGAGTTATGTTAGTATCTGCAGGCTTTCAAACACTTGTGCAATCCCAGTTTCTGCAAGGTTCTCAAACACCTGAACTATTTTTTAGCATCTTCAGTGTTCTCAAACACTGAGTATTTCATCCTTAGCAGTTATCTCGGTCACCTGGGGAACACTACGTCTTTTAGTTCTGAAACTTCCTGACCGTCTCAGCATTTTCAGTGATCTCAAACACTTTAGATCCCAGCATCTAAAGGGTTCTCAACCATCTGGATCATCACAGCCTATTTTCTCTCGCAAGCATGCGGAGCTTCCCTGCATGTGAAATGTTCTGAATCACCCTGGCTATTCCAGCGTCTACATTGTTCTAAAGTGCCTGCACTACACCAGTGTATCCAATGTTCTCAAACACCTAAAAACTATCGCCAACATCTCCAGTCTTCTCAGACACCTGCCCTACCCCAGCATCTGCAGTACTCTCATACTCTGCACCATCCCAGGGTCTGCAATGTTCTCAAACACATGGAATATGCCTGCATCTGCAGTGCTCTCAAACAGCTGGAATATCCCAGCATCTGGAAGATTCTCCAGTACCTCTAGTATATTATGATTTTGGAATGTTCCCAAACAGCTTGTCTTCCCATATCTGCGAGTTCTCAAACACCCGTACAATCCACAGTCTACATCGTTCTGAAACACCTTAGAGATTCCTAGCAAATTCAGTGTGCTCAAACACTTGAAGTACTTTGGCATCAGCATCGCTGTCAGTCACCTGGAGGATCCCTATGTTGCCTTGTTCTGAAACTTCTGGACTAACCCAGCATCAGGAATATCCCCAAAGAGCAAAATATCCAAGCGTCCTCAGAGTTCCCCAACACCTGGACTTTTCCAGGATCTACAGCGTTCCCTCAACCTGGAAATTTCCAGCAGCTACAATGTTCTCAAACACCTAAGTTGTCAGTGTCTACAACGTTCTCAAAGAATCGGATTAGCCAAGCGTCTGCAGTCTACCCTACACCTGGACGATTCCAGGATGTTCACTGTCCTCACACACCGGTACTATT
Source organism: Micronycteris hirsuta (assembly GCA_004026765.1). NCBI lineage: Eukaryota > Metazoa > Chordata > Mammalia > Chiroptera > Phyllostomidae > Micronycteris > Micronycteris hirsuta. Next base: position 16,200 of record PVJI01027719.1, read on the forward strand.
CTGGCATCTGCAGTGTTCTCAAACTCCTACACTGTCCAGAGCATGAATGTCCTAAAAATCCATGATTTACAGCATCGGCAGTGTTCACAAACACTGGGACAACCCCAGTGTTTGCAATGTTCTCACCGACTGAACTGTCCCAGCATCTGCAATATTCTCAAATACTTGGACAATCTTTGCATCTTCTGTGTTCTCTAACAGCTGGGCTCCCCAGTTTGTGCAAAGTTTTCATGCACCAGGACTGTCTCAGCATCTGCAATGTTAAAAACACCTAGGCTATTCCAGCATCTTCAGGGTTCTAAACACCTGGATTATATACAAGCTTCGGCAGTGTTCTCAGGCGCCTGCACTATTCCAGCATGTGCAATGTCATCATACTTGTAACAAGCAGCATTTGAAATATTCTCATACAAGCTGGACCCTCCCAGCTCCTGCAAAGTTCCCAAACTCATGAATATCATAGCAACTGCAAAATTCTCAGACCCCGGGTCTATCTTCCATCTGCAATGTTCCCAAAGCGCTGGACTATTTCAGCATCTCCTTTTTCTCACAAACCTGGACTATACCTTTATCCTCAAACACCTGCACCACGTACAGCAAGTGCAGGAAGTATGTTCTTGGTCCTGATGCCCTTAGGGGGCACTTGGAAGACGCATCTTTCACTAGTTTGGAAGAAGACTTACTATTTCTGAGAGTCCATAATGTAGGTAGGATCTTATTCAAAAAGCAGGTGACTTCTGGCTTGAGTGACAATGATGGGGGCCACAAAGGCCCTGTGCTGCTCTGAAGAGGTGCTTGTTCATGGTGTGACTCCACAGCTCTTCGTTGTCCATAAGGGGCCAGCCAGTGAACAGCCCACAGCCTGCATCCCAGGTGTGCCTTTGTGGGTGGAGGAGTTCGTAGCAGCAGCAAAAAGCAAAGCTGTTGTGAATTGTGCTGCTATGAACATAGGAGTGCAAAGGTTCTTTTGAATTGGTTTTTCAGGATTCTTAGGGTATAATCCCAGTAGTGGAATTGCTGGGTCGAAAGGCAGTTCCATTTTCAATTTTCTGAGGAAGTTCCATACTGTTTTCCACAGTGGCTGCACCAGTCTGCATTCCCACCAACAGTGCAGTAGGGTTCC
>PVJI01027720.1:0-17322 GCA_004026765.1 Micronycteris hirsuta
GGGATTGGAGGGGGAGGGGAGGGGAGAGTTTGCAGACAACTGTAATTGAATAACAATAAAGTAAGAAAAAAAGAACAATCTAACAATAGCCAGAGGGGAGAGGGGAGGGAATTGTGGGGACAAGGATATTCAGGAACTACTATAAAGGGCACATAGACAAAACCAAGGGGAGGGTGGAAGCAAGGGAGGGAGGTGGGTTTGGATGGGGTGGGGGGAGGGGAAGGGAGAAAATGCAGACAACTTTAATTGAACAACAATAAAGTAATTTAAAAATTAAAAATAAAATAAAATATCCTTTACTTTCAGTGTGTGTGTTTATTTTGGTCTGAAGTGGATCTCTTCTAGGTGGTATATATATGTGTGTGTGTGTGTGTGTGTTTTTAAAAATCTATTCAGCCACCCTTTATGTTTTGATTGGAGCATTTAGTCTGTTTGCATTTGAAATAATTATTCATTGGCATGTAGTTATTGCCACTTTACTGTTTTCTGATTGTTTTTTAAAGATTTTATTTTTATTTATTTTTAGAGAGAGGGGAAGGGAGGGAGAAAGAGAGGGAGAGAAACAGCAATGTATGGTTGCCTCTCACATGGCCCCCACTGGGGACCTGGCCCGCAACCCAGGCATGTGCCCCGACTGGGAATCAAACCGGGACCCTTTGGTTCCCATCCCATGCTCAATCCACTGAGCTACACCAGCCAGGGTCTGATTGTTTTTTTAGTTCTCTGTTCCTCTCTTATTCTCTTGCTCTCTTCTCTTGTTGATATAACACTACTTTTTATAGTGTTGTGTTTGGATTCCTTTCTCTATTTCTTCTACATCTCTTGTTGATTTTTGGTTACTATGTGCTTCATATATAGCAAGTTATGTTTAGAACAGTGTATTTGAAGTTGATGGTTGCTTAAGTTTGAATGCATTCTAAAATCACTACAATTTTTACTCCCCCACCCATGTTGTTTTTTTCCTACATGCTTGTTTGTATTACTTAATTTATTGTTATAATTACACATGATCTTCCTACTTTTGCATTTTAACCTTTGTACTAGCTTCATAGTTGATAGATCCACATTGAGCATCCTTATAACCAGTGTTTTAAACTCTGTATCTGCTGGATTTCTTGTGTTCATTTTGTTTACTTTTTTGGGGGGGAGTTTTGTTCCATTCTTTCATTTGGGACATGTATCTTTGTCTCCTCATTCTGGCTGACTTTGTGTGTTTGTTTTTATGTATTAGGTAGATCTTCTATGTTTCCCAGTCTTCACGGAGTGGCTTTGAGTAGCAGGAGTCCTTTGAGGTCCAGTGGCGCAGACTCCCTGGTCACCTGAGCTGAGTGCTGTGGGAGTGTCCCTTGTGTGGATTATATGGGTCCTCCTGTTGTAGTTGAGCCTTGTTTGCTATTGGCATGTCAGTGAGTGGGGTTGACCTCAGGCTGACTGGCTGTGAGGGCTGGATATAAATACAGTAGAGCCATGATCAGTGTGGCTCCGTTGGTTTGGCATCATCCCACAAAGCAAAGATCGCTGGTTCAATTCCCGGTCAGGACACATACCTAGGTTGCGGTGCTCCTTAATCAGCGTGCATATGAGGGGCAACTGATCGATGCTTCTCACACCGATGTTTCTCTCCCTCTCTTTTTCCCCTCCTTCCATTCTCTCTCTCTCTATAAAAGAGGCTTTTGTGTAAAAATAAATAAATACACACATAATACACACACAGTAGACAAGCTGTTGTGTGGGGCCTGAACCCATGGAGTGGGAGTCACTTTAGCAGTGCTTTGATGCCAGCCAAATCTGCCCTTCAGGTGTGTCATTTGTGGAATTGGTTGGGTGGTGCTCTGGGCTGAAGTCAGCCACCAGGTATGTTGGTTATGGAGCCTCTTAAAAGGGGCACTGGTACAAGTTAGGTCAGGTGTCATTTGTGCCTGGCTTGGGGCCACCTGGTAGGGCCTACAAAGTGATCTGCAATTGGTTGCTGCTTATTTTGGGCTTGAAGGCACTTGGGAGAGGGTATGTTGTGAACTGAGGCCCACTGCCACCAATAGCAGGCTTGGGTCCATTTAGTGGACACCACAATGTGAGCTGAGGTCAGCCTCCACTTGTGCTGGGCTTGTAGCCACTTAGTTGAAGCTACATTCCAAGCCAACACTGGCTTCAGCTTATGCCAGGCTTGGGACCATATGATGAGAGTTACAATGCAAGTTGAGACCAGTCACTGCTTGTGCTGTGATTGGGCCACTTAGCAAGAGGTTATGCTGAGGCCAACCAATGCTTGCTTGGGGTTTGTGGACCTTTGAGAGATTTTAGTAAAGTTGCTGATGGATGCAGAGGCAGGCTGTTCCTGTGGAAGAGCTGGAAAACCTGGTGCAAGTGGCTCAGGCTAAATGGGCAAGGTGGATGGGGTAGGGTTTCAGGGAATCACCAGGGTCAGAAGAATGGTATTAGCCAGGTTAACGGAAAACTGAAGTTTGGTGCCTGCCTGCCTGCACCTGTTGGCTGAGTAAGAGGAGCACTCAACACAGGAGCAATGGTGCCTGTCGGCACTTCCATCCCTAGAGAGAGCTGTCCTGATTCCTGAAACCGTCCCTGGTGCTTTTTGAGATGCTGCCCCTGCACTGAAGCCCAGAACAAGTGAGTTTCTGAGTAAACAAGTTTGCGTGTGGCCCCTCAAGTGGAATGCCTGGAGTTCCAGCAGCCCCCCATCTTACTTGGATGCAATCCCCACTGATTTTCACAGTCAGATGTTATGAGGACTCTTCTTGTCAGCCCTAGTGCTCTGGGCTGAGGAGTCTTGACCCCTCACTCCTCAAAAGGGACCTCTGCAGCCAAGCTATCCCTCTTGTTTCTTAATTGCCACACCATGGGTGTGGGTCCTGACCATTCTGTGTTCTGTACTTCCCACCAGTTTTATCACAGCTTTTTCTTTATGTTCTTAGTTACAGGACTTCTGTTAAGCTAGTCTTCAGGTGGTTCTCAGTGATGGTAGTTCTATAATTTAGTTGTAATTTTCATGTGGCTGTGGGCAGAGGCAAGCACAGCATTTACCTAATCTGCTATCTTGACTGGAAGTAGCAAGGTATCTGCCGTAGAACAGGTTTTTCTTTGGGCTTTTTTTAACATTCAATATTATTTTGTATTGGTTTCAGCACAATGGTTAGACAATCCTTTACTTCATAAAGTTTTCTCCCTGATATTTTCCGTGCCCACTTGGCCCTATACATAGTTATTACAATATTAATGACTATATTCCCTATGCTGTACTTGACAATCCGGTGATTATTTTGCGACTACCAATTTGTACAATCCCTTCACCTTTTGCACCCAGTCCCTCAACCCTTTTCCCTATGGTTACCACAAGTCTTCTCTCTGTGTCTATGAATCTGTTTTTGTTTTGTCTGTTTATTTATATTTTTCTTTAGATTCCTTTGTTGTCTGTGCCAATTGCTGTTTTCAGGTTGCTGGTTTCTCTACTGCCCAACACAGGACATATGAGGCAACAAATAAGACCCAGGGATCTCACTACCCGGTCATTCCTCATATCCTAAGGTTCTTAGACAGTCTGTCTTTTTTCTGTCTACTTTTCAACATCTTATTCTGTTTGTTTTTATAAATAATGTCCTCCTCTACTTAGCACAAGAAACAGAAAGAAATGCATCTACTGTATCTTGTCTGGAAATAGAAGTTTTCTTGTGGTTATGTTTTCAAAGATTCCTTGTCTTTTAGAAATAATACTGAAATATTCAGTAATAAAATGATAAAATGTTTGATATTTTCTTCAAAATAATTCAGAAGGAAGAGAGGGTGACAATAATATAGATATAAAGAACAATTATGAGTACAATTAACCATGTACTCATTAATTGTTCAAGCTGAGTGATGGGTCCAAAAGTGTTCATTATATTATTCTCTGCTTTTATGTAAGTTTGTACATTTCTATCATAAAAAGTAAAAAAGAAAAGTTACTGTACCTCCTCTGTGGAAGATGGGCTTGAGGAGAACAAGATGGAAGTAGGAAGACTTGTTAGGAAACTGTAACAATAGCCTTGCTGAGAGACAAAGGCTTGAATGAAAAGAGCGATACCAGAGATGCAGAAGAGAAATATATAGAGGTAAAATGGGACACGCTTGGTGATTAACTAGATATGGGGAGAAGCTTGATGATTAGGTACATGTTGGTTCCAAAAACAGAGATGGAGAATTTCATAGAGTCTGACTCTATTTTGGAATGTTTGACTGCTGACAGATTTCAAGTCTTACCACTTCTCTTTCCCTTCCAGGCTACATCTGGGCAAGCTGATAAGAAAGTTTGAGTTTTCCCTCCTTTGGTGCCGGTGAGAACTCTCATCTCAGCCTTACCTCCTAACCATGATACAATCTCAAATCTGGCTTCCGTTCCCTGCTCACCCAAGGTTTTGGGGGATAAACTTAGGAACCTGTTCTGCTCTTTCCCAGAAAGTTTCATTATACGAGGAACAAACATTCACATCCTTTTGGTACGTATGTGGCATCATCAGTCTCAACATCCAAACCAAATTGTGGGGGTGTCCATTCTGCCTCTTCAGTATGATGGCAACATGAATACATGTAAAAAAAAATATGTTATTTTGAGGGGAGAGGTGGGGGACAGGAGAGTGGAGTTCAATTTAGGTCCACTAAGTTTGAGGTACCTAGATATACTGTACCTAACAGGGTGCTTAACACAGCAAACACTCAAAAATGCTAGTTTCTTTTTCATGTAAGGCGCCATTGCCTCCTTTGGAGTTAAGAAATATATTTACCTGGCCCTGGCTGGTGTAGCTCAGTGGATTGAGCGCGGGCTGGGAACCAAGCGGTCCTGGTTCGATTCCCAGTCAGGGCACATGCCTGGGTTGCGGGCCAGGTCCCCACGAGGGCCATGTGAGAGGCAACCATACATTGCTGTTTCTCTCCCTCTCTTTCTCCCTCCCTTCCCCTCTCTCTAAATATAAATAAAAAAATTTTTTAAATTAAAAAAAAAAGGAAATATATTTACCTGGCCATAGCTGGTGTGGCTCAGTGACGGCCTATGAATCAAACAGTCACCAGTTCGATTCCCAGTCAGAGCACATGCCTGGGTTGTGGGCCAGGTCCCCAGTGGGGGGCACATGAGAGGTAACTATACATTGATGTTTCTCTCCCTCTCTTTCTCCCTCCCTTCCTCTCTCTCTAAATGTAAATAAATAAAATCTTTATAAAAAAGAAAATATTTATCTGTAGACTTTACCAAATAATAAAGGCTTAAAATAACCATAATAATTATAATAATGGTTATGTTATTGGTCACTATGTATAAGACATTGCATTAGAGACTTTGCAGATACTACATCTTGTTTAATCTTTACAACAATTCTAGGAGGTGGGTATAATCCCAATTTTATAAATGAAGACAATTAAGGCTTTGAAGTTACAAACTGGGTAGTCTGAAAAACCAGATCAGTGAGACTCCAAAGCTATGCTATAATTACTATACTATTCTTGCTCTGTATATTAACAGGAAAGTAGATTGATAATATCCATCACTCACTTCATAGTATACAGCATGGAGAGGATGTCAGCTTGCTCCTGGAAGCTGGAGGTCTCCTTTAACTGTAAAACTAGTGCTTTGAAGTCCACTTCCCCAGACTGGTCTCTAGGAAGATGTATTTCTACACGAACTGAGGGAACCTTTAGTTTGAGAAAGGAAAAAAAAATTAACTCCACAAGTGTTCAACTTAAATAATGCCGTAAAGTATTGATCTTTTCATCTCTAAACCTTTTCCATAAGAATTTCCTAAATTTTGATGAAAGGTAAACTAAAAGCAATGAAACCTTTAAGATGTATGATACTGCAATCTAGTTCTCATAAAGACTGGCTAGAAAAACTAGCTCAATTGAAAAGTGAACTGAAAAGGTCATATATCTTCATTAGGGTAGCATTTTGCCTACCACCAGTTACTAGCAGACACCACAATGGCTAGTTCTTTTATTTTTCCATAAGGATGACAGTTTTTCCAAAAGTGGATAGAAATACCTCATGTGCAAGTTTACCTGGTCCTCTTGTGGAGGGTGAGGTAAGTCAAGAGAGTTGAATGAAGGCTGGGAAGGCTGAATTATCTTTGCAGGAAGATACATGTGAACATCTGCAAAAGGTTGACATTTATAATAAAGGTTAGGTAAGAGACTGAAAACAACACATAGTTGATCTCAACAATGAAGTTACACATATGGTTGGTTCTTTACAGATGTTTATTCTTTCTGGGTAACATCAAAAAAAAGAAATATAAATATCAGATAATTTAAAGAATGTTCAATCAATCAAGACATATTTTTGAATGGAATGTCTAAAATTGTAGCATCAGCTGATATTAACAGTCTACACATGTGGTCAATACCACAATGGTACTATCACTGATGCTTTGACAGAATGCCACATATCACAGAAAGAACCCAGATATGTTTTACACTTTCAGGATTTTCCTAGGAGAATATCTGGCTGACTGCAGTTGGATTTCCTTGAGAATAGATAAATGGATGATCCTATCTAGTGAATCAAAAAATGTAGTGGCTGACCAACTTTGAGATATTCCGAAGATTTTTACTTACAGTCCATTGTTGAAATACTTACCATAACCTCTAAGAAGAGACTCTCTCATCATTTTCAGCATTTTACAGACACAGAAATAAAGATAAAGAGCTCAAATAACTGTTCAAGCAAGTAAGTAGCAGAGCAGGTAATTAAGCTCAAGTGTCCTGATTCATAACCTAAAAAAGTGTAACTTAATAAAGTTTATTTTTTCACATTAGACCTTTGTCAAGGAAGCATACTTGAAGGGAATGCTAAGCTTTCCCCTATTCTAAATATTAAATGATTCTCCAATGCTTAATATCTTTCATTAGTAACCATCAATAAAGTTTTAGACAGCAAGAGCATGCATCTCAATCATTCTCATCATCTGTAAGTGTTAACATTTAGGTCCTCTAGGTGTGGCCAAGGATCCCTTCTGTCCCTTCACATGCGGCTACCACAGAAGCATTGAACACTCTTGGGGACCATGACTACTCCTGGCAATGTGGCATTTTCCACTACAAATAGTACTAAAGGAGGGTAGTGGTCATGGAGAGGTGAATGGCAAACTTGCTGAAGAATAATTACAGTAGTTGACAAACACAGCTCTACACTGCTGGAACAACTGACTGTAAAAGTTACAGCTGGCCTAAGGGAACCAGATGTAGCTTAGTTAAAGAAGAATATCTCTTTCTCCATTGCAAGGCCCTCTTGTGATAGTCTGCAGCACTTCCTCTTTAAATAAAATTTACCTCAAAGGAAAAAAACAGTTTCCACCATTTTAATACTTTGATGTTAACACTGAATATGCTCCATATCTCTTTTTTGTCTCTTCTCACTATGTAACTGGTTAAACTAGACTACAAGGCACTATCTACAGCAAAACTATACCCAATTCATTAATTTTACAAGTATTTGAGTGTGTAATATGTTCTAAGTACTGTCCAAGGTGCTGGGGATAAAACAGTGAGCAAAACAAAGTTCCTGCTTTCACTGTAATAAACGCCCCCCCCCCCACCTCCATTCTGGGCTTCACGTCATCCTGTGCCTGACTCCAATGAGTCCTGGCATTACTCACTCTGTACATGCAGCTCCGTGGCCTTGTTCACCAAGGACATTAAATCACAGGTTGTTTGCACAGCAGCTCGGAACCGATCTAGCCCTCCCTTCTGTGAGGTAGGGGCTGGTTTAGGGTGGGGAGCAGTGTGCGCCAAAAGGTGATCTAAATAACGAGCAACTTCATCACCACAGTGAGCTGCAAGGTTAGTGAGGGGTGAAAAGGGAAAAAAATGAACATTTTAGTACTTCACAATCAAACCCACCAACAGAATGACTGGATCCTGTGCCCACAACATAGCACTAGAAGTAGACTGTTTTAGCTCAAGTATGTGGTCATTATATATTCTCCTAGCTTTTCCACTTAACAACTATGGCCATTTACCAGGACTCACTTGTTCTTCAATTTTTCTGAGACAGTATGAGGGCCACTGGAAGTAGTATGAGGTTAATATAGGACAAATGGCGCAAGCATTTCCTATGCAAGCTCATGAAGATAATGGTGGTAATGGTGATGGTAGAGGAGGAGCAGAATAAGGTCCTTTGAGTCTCATTGGTATGATGAGACTTTTGTGGGGAAGGGCAAAAATCTTCCACTAAACATTGAGCCTAGCTAAAAACAGACAGATACCACAAATGGCAAGTTACAACTAGCTAACAAAAACAAACAAACAAACAAACAAACTTCCATGTGGCATTGGTATACTGCTGGCCACATATTCATCTTTTTAGTTACCTCATTCATTTATTCACCAAATATATTTATTGCCTGCTATGTACCAGGCAGTGTACTAGGTGCTGAGATTTCAGGGCTGAAGAAGACAAATATGGTCCCTATCCTTTTGGGATCCCTGTCTTCCACATACCTTCTATAACATTATCTCTGGCTATGGATGATGGAAACAAACATACATATACCCTGTGGGTGCATAACATTTCAGACTTTATATGAACATTCACAATATTTATAATTGGAAAATAACAGTCTTTGGATCAATACTGAAGTCCACTAGGTCAGTCATGTATCATCTAGTCTTTGATCACCTTTGGTGATCTCTTAAGATGTATTTCTGTGCTCTGATATGACTAATGGGAACTGGAAAAGCTGTAAGAATGGAACCCATACTCAGTGACATCCTAATGACAAATATAACCTTGGATACAATCTAGATTATTGAATGGAGGATTATAAAGAATATGGACTTCAAACTAATATAACTAATATAATATAATATTGTATACCAACTCTATTTTAAAAAATATGCAGAGAAGCGCTCTCCCCACGGAAGGGCTGGAAAACAATAGACGACATCCATTGTAAAACCACTGATGAGTAAGTCCAGAGAAGGAAAACTGACTCAGAATGCATATCAAATTCAGTAATATTGGGCTGGCCAAAAAGTCTGTTTAGTTTTTTTCTGTAAAATACAAGGCAAATTTTTCATTTTCACCAATAACTTTATTGATTTGGATATTTTGAGTATGTCGGCTATCTCTCGAATGGTAGAACATTGACTGTTCTCAATTAATGTCTCAATTTGATCACTATCAACTTCAACCTGACCATGGAGCATCATCCAGTGAGAAATCTCCAGCACAAAATTTCGCAAACCACTTTTGACACATTGATAGTCACAGCACCTTCTCCGTACACTGCACAAATCTTTTTTTGCATTTCAGTTGTGTTTTTACCTTTCTTGAAATAATAAAGCATAATACGCCAAAAAGTTGCATTTTTTTCTCTCTTCAATATTAAAATGGCCACAAAAAAATTCACCAATTTTGGTAAGTTTTTTTAAGTGCACACTAATATGACAGTTGTCACAATACAACCTAACAAAATTGTTTTGAATGAACTTAAAGACAATTGAGCACTATTAATTAGAACCATCTTACAGAAAAAAAACCCCAAACTTTTTGGCCAACCCAATGCATATTATTAAAATCATATATTTTAGAAATTAATCTAACAGAAAGAGTGTTACAAATGGAAAGTATAATTACCGATGGAGTAGCAAACAACCTCAATAAATGATCGTTCTTGTTTGGTTTTCAAAATAGTTTAGCTTAAGCCCTGGCTGGTGTAGCTCAGTGGATTGAGCGCGGGCTGGGAACCAAAGGGTCCTGGTTCGATTCCCAGTCAGGGCACATGCCTGGGTTGTGGGCCAGGTCCCCAGTGAGGGCCATGTGAGGAGCAACCATACATTGCTGTTTCTCTCCCTCTCTTTCTCCCTCCCTTCCCCTCTCTCTAAAAATAAAAATAAATAAAATCTTTAAAAAAATAGTTTAGCTTATGCCATGGTAGATATGACTTTTGTTATTATTGATAATAGGAATAATCTTATATTTAATGCATTTTTCCAACAAAGAAATTCATACTATTTTAGATCTTACAAAAACAAATACAGAGTGAATTAAATGGTTCTTGGGTGAGTAAATGTTGAGCCCAAATAAGAATATAGTCCTTCTGACTTCTAACACGTTGGTCTATTGTATATGAGATTATGCTTGCTACCACATGAAGGAAAACTAATTCTTAAGATAAAGAGATTGGCTGCCTTAATATATAGAGCAACAGTTAAATGCCCAGGAAATGAAAGTAGGCAAATCATGTTTTAGATAGCTAGAAGAATAATTCGTTCCTATTGCCCTATTTTCTTTGGGTCTCAAGCACTGTAATGCTTTCCCTGACTAGGTCAGTGTTTTAACACTTTAGGGTACTTCTTAGCCACTTTAAATATATGTCCCCATGATGTTTTCTCACTATGTCATCTTAGTATTCCTAATGACCAATTAGACTTTGTTGTGCTTTGTTTGGGTAGTTTATAATATAAAAGCAATGCACATACCAAATAGGTTTTTTCCAAACTATGCAGTCCTCCCAGGAAATTCTGAAGTGACCATATAATATTATATATAAAAACAACTGTAAGTCCTGGCTGGTGTGGCTCAGTAGATTGAATGCCAGCCTGTGAAGCAAAGGGTCACCAGTTCAATTCCTATTCAGGACACATGCCTGGGTTGCAGGCCAGGTCCCCAGTAGGATGCACACAAGAGGCAACCACATATTGATGTTTCTCTCCCTCTCTTTCTCCTTGCTTTCCCCTCTCTCTAAAAATAAATAAATAAAATCTTTTTAAAAAATTACTCTAATTTCATACTTATGTTTTAATAACATAAAGCAGGAGTGTATGTGTATAGTTTTTCCACTATATACTTCATTAAATCTCTCTCACTCTTCACTGCTTCTTGTCATTTTGAAATCACTAGCCATTTTATATACCCAGCGGAGAACTCTCCCTAACCTTACTTAATAAGGGATAGTCAACTTTATATCCACAACCACAGCAGGGATATTAGTCCAGATACCAAAGATAAGTAGAAGGATGAAAAGTGAAGCCAAACAAAAGGTACGTGTATTAAATAGGAGTGAGACTGCTGGCAGTGAGAAATATTAAAGAGAACACTCAACAATGCTTTGTATTCTTGTCCAGCAAGGCCAGTGCCTTTATGAAGCCTCCTTACCATTACTGGTTGAATCATAGGCATTCATCCAGTCACAAGATTCTAGCTCGCTATAGTCGTCATCATAATCTTCACTGTACAGCTTACTGTCAGGTCCAGGGTCCATGAAGCTCAAATGTGTGCAGCAAGATGTTGTCAAAAACTCTGACAATTTACCTGTTTGAACCCTGACAGTGAGAAAGTAAGTAGAAAACAGGAAATCAGAGAAAATGCTTTTAAAACAACACAATTTAGTGAAAAAGGATACCCAGAATGTTTTGTTGGGGGATTACTAATGTTCATACATTAGAATAAATTTTGTAAATGTAAAATTTTACTATACTCCTAGGCATGATGTATTATAGGTTAGGGTACTGTGTTAATAAAAACTACAGTTATGGGTTCACAATCCACCAGCAGGTAAGTTTTGCTTTCTTTCACTGCTATGCTGCCATGTTGATAACTATGCCAAACATTGGCCAGAATTTCCATTGGCTACCAGAGAAGCTAGAACAGAATGAATAAAATCATCACAAATCCACCACATCATTTAAATAATACTCAAAAAGACCATTTTGAAAATAAAAGATGATACTTTAAAATGTTATAAATTATAGTAGATTGTAAGCTATATCCTCCCCTACATATAAAGCCAATTGCAAAGCCCAAAGGGAAAGTCAATGGTACTGATTTTCTAAAGAAGCCAGCTTGAAGAGGCTTCCAAAGGCCAGATCCTGTATAATTTGAACATTGAAATAAATAATGACAGGAATGGAGCATGACATAAAAAATAAAATAAAAATCCATGAATCTATGCTGACACTAAAACTACAAAATAAAAGGGGGTGTGGGAAAGCTGTATTTCAAACAGAAAGGTCCCAAATGTTAAATGTACACAGAATGCTAGAAACACAGAATCATCATTTTATGACTCCACAAATAATAAACGATTCATCAGTGGAAGCTAACACTGTTTAGTGAAAAGACTGTTGGAGAAAGGATATGGAAAAACCTGACAGCTGCCTCTTTAACAAAATTGAGACATTCTGCAAAATAACTGACCTTCCTTCTTCAAAACTGTAATGAAAACTGTCATAAAAGATTAATAAAAGACTGCAGAATTGTTATACATTAAAAGACATCAAGGAGATATAATAACTAAATGCCAATGTGTGATCTTCATTGGATCCTGGAGTGAGAAAAAAAGCTATGGGAAACCATTATTGAGGCAAATGAGTAATTTTAAATATGAGCTCTATATCAGACAATACTGTATTGTATCAGTAATAAATTTTCTGAGTATGATGATTATATTGCAATTATATATAAGAATACTCATGCCCTGGCTGGCATAGCTCAGTGGATTGAGTGTGGGCTGGGAACCAAAGGGTCGCCGGTTCAATTCCCAGTCAGGGCACATGCCTGGGTTGCAGGCCAGGTCCCCCATGAGGGCCATGTGAGAGGCAACCATACATTGCTGTTTCTCTCCCTCTCTTTCTCCCTCCCTTCCCCTCTCCCTAAAAATAAATAAAATCTTTTAAAAAAAAGAATACTCTTATTCTTAGAAGACAGAAACTGAAGTGTTTAGGGTAGAAGAGTGATGATGTTTCTGCTAACTCTCATAGTTCAGCAAAAAAGATGTGTGTGTGTTTCTGCAGGTGTACATATCTGTGATAGAAGAAGCAGGGTAGGGAAGAAGTGAGATAGGGAGGAGTAGAAGGAAGGAAAGGGAGAGAAAGATTTTTCAGTAAGATTTCTGTTAGCTTACGATTTTTGAAAATAAGAACTTAGGAAAAAAGAAAAGCAGCCAGAAATTAATAGTCCAGTAACCTTTTTTTTTTTTTAAAGAATAAGTTTTCTTGTCCACTGAATTGTTAAGATCTAAGCAGAGATCAGGGTGAGGAAAAATTCTAATGCTTCTCTATACCATTAAATTCCTTCATTCAATCTATCAAACATGAGCTTCTCTGAATGGGATGAGATTGTCATTAAAAATACACAGAAAGAATATCATGCTTAGCGAAGTAAGTCAGACATAAAAAGTTAAGAACCATATGATTTCTCTCATACTTGAGATAATAAACTGAAATCAACACATGAACAAATAAGGAAAACAAACAAAACAAAAACTCACAGACAATAGTATGGTGGTTACCAGAGGGGAAGGTGGGGGGGTAGTAAAGGGTAAAGGGGACCAAAATATATGATGATGGAAGAAGATTTGATTTCGGGTGGTGTGCACATAAAGCAATATACAGATCATGTATCATAGAAATGTATACCTGAAACCTGTATGATCTTATTAACCAATGGCATCCCAATAAATTTAATACAAAAAGATTCATCTATGGCTCTGGCTGGTGTGGCTCAGTGGATTGAGTGCCAGCCTGCAAACCAAAGGGTCACTGGTTCGATTCCCAGTCAGGGCACATACCTGAGTTGCAGGCTAGGTCCCCAGTAGGGGGCATGCGAGAGGCAACTGATCAATGTATCTCTCGCACATCAGTGTTTCTCTCCCTCTCTTGCTCCCTCCCCCTCTCTCTAAAAATAAATAAAGTCTTTTTAAAAACATGCAACTATGAAACAAAAAAGATCCACAGAAAGGCATAACAAGTCTACAATTACTATACCCAGCTTCCAAATTTGATTTCATTTCACTGAAGATAATATAGAGGTCACTTACCTTGCCCCACCAAAATAGCCATCCTGCATTTTTCGGAGTGCTGCCAGGATACTTGAATTTAGGCTGGTTCCATCTTCATCTTGAAGAGAATTTTAAACAATCTTTGTGATTTTAACTTTTAAATAAGGGAAATCTTTCAATTATTTCAAACCAACAGTCTGACGAGGAAGATACAAATGAGACACTCCTCATTGACCACCCTGTATTTCAACAATTCATCTGAAAGCCAACAATACTGCAGGATGGATAAATGGTTAAAAGATGATGACCAACTGAGTTCCTCAAAGACAGTATCTTATTTATCATAAATACTTAGCACAGAGCCTAAGGGCAGAACACTTGACTACTGAATGCTGACAATTATAACAGCAACCATTTGTTGAATGTTACATGCCAAGCACTGTCTTAAATACTTCATATAATATTATGCCATCTAATGAGCCTTGGTTTATGTGTGTAAGTATAAAAATATTCAGAAAGCGAAAAGTTATCTGACTTTATGTGAAGGAAATCATACTACACATATTCTTTCATAACCCACTTTTTCTAACTTAGTTATCATTTGTAAAAGCTAAAAATGATTCCATGGCAGACATTTAGATTGTTTTTGTATTACAAACAACACAGTGATGAGGATCATTGTACCTACATCTATATGCACTTATTCTATTATCTCCTTAGGGAAAATTCTCACAAGTAGAACTGGACAATAGAACACATACAGAAATTTTTATAGAGATTGCCAAATTGCCCACTAAAAAAGTTGAGTCAATTATATTTTCATCATCAGTATAGAAAGTGACGTTTTCCCCATACCTTTAACAACAATAGACATTAGTAATCTTTTTAATCCTTGTTTATGGCAAATCTGTTACCCACTTTATTTTTTTTCAACCTCAACTACCATTCATTTTTGTATAAAATATTTATTTACATTTTCATGTTTAAAATTTGTTAATTTTTCCTTCTTGTGTCTTACAAGGCACAGCTTCCTTCAGTCCAAGATCACAAAAACATTCTTCCATATTTTCTTCTAATACTTTCATAGGTTTCTTAGCTTGGTTTTTTAATATATTCAGAATTTAATTTTGCACAAAATGTAAGATAGCGGGCCTAAATAAATTGTTTCCCAAATGTATTTATTTATATTCTTTTGTCTCCAAAGTAGTCCCCCCTTATCTGCAGAAAATGTTTCAAGACCCCAGTGGATGCCTATGTATACTATCGAACGCTATATATACACTATGTTTTTTCTATACATACATACATACATATGATAAAGTTTAATTTTAAAATTATATACAGTAAGAGATTAATAATAACTAATAATAAAATAGAACAATTATAATTATATGCTGTAATAAAAGTTATATGAATGTAGTCTCTCAAAATATGATAATCATGATGATGGTTACTAAGTAACTAAGAAGTGGGTAGCATATAGAACATGGATACGCCGTACAAAGGAATGATTCACGTCCCAGGCAGGACCAAGGGAGATAGCTCAAGATTTCATCACACTACTCAGAATGGTGCACAATTTAAAACTTATAAATTGATTATTTCCAAAATTTTTAATATTTTTGGACCATGGTTGACTGCTGGTAACTGAAACCATTGAAAGCAAAACCGCAAATAAGGTAGGGACTACTGTATTTGATTTGCTATCATATTGTATTTTAATTATGGTGGATCTATATTCTCTTATTGTTTTTAGTTTTTAAAATGTCTGGATATTTTTGCCCTGGCTAGTGTAGCTCAGTTGGTTAGAGCACTGTCCCATAACCAAAAGGTCACAGATTTGATTCTCGGTCAGGGCACTTGCCTAGGTTGTGGGTTCGGTCCCTGGTCAGGGCACATAGGAGAGGCAGCTAATTGATGTTTTTCTCTCACAGGGATGTTTCTCTCCCCCTCTGTCTCACTCCCTTCCCCTCTCTCTAAAATCAATAAGTATATCTTCAGGTGAGGATAAAAGAAAGCCTGAGTATTCTTGTACATTTTCTCTTCCATTAAGAAATTTTGATTAAGATTGTTTATATAAATTTGTGTTTTTATTTTCACTTGAAAGTGCACTGAATTGATAGATTAATTTAATGGAACGGACATCTCAATATTAACTACTTCCACAAAGCAACATGGGAATTTTTCTGTCTTATAATTAAAATCTTTTATGCTCTTCATTAGTTTTATAATTTTTCTCATATACTTTTATGCATGTTTCTTATTAAGCTTATTCTTTTTTATTTATTTTTTTAATTTTATTTTATTTTTGTTCAATTACAGTTATTTGCATCCTCTCCCCTCCCCTCCTCCCTTCCCTCCGGCCCACCTCCCCCCAGTCTCCCTCCTCCCCCTTAGTTCTGTCCATGTGTCCTCTACAGTGATTCCTGAAAACGCTTCTCCCCATTGTCCCCTCCCCCCTCTCCCCTGGCTATTGTTACACTGTTCTTAATTTCAATGTCTCTGGTTATGTTTTGCTTGCTTTCTGCTTTTGTTGATTATGATCCGGTTAAAGGTGAGATCATATGGTATTTGTCCCTCACTGCCTGGCTTACTTCACTTAGCATAATGCTCTCCAGTTCCATCCATGCTGTTGCAAAGGGTATAAGCTCCTTCTTCCTTTCTGCTGCGTAGAATTCCATTGTGTAAATGTACCATAGTTCCTTGATCCATTCATTTATAGATGGGCACCTAGGTTGTTTCCAGCACTTAGCTATTGTGAATTGTGCTGCTATGAACATAGGAGTGCAAAGGTTCTTTTCAATTGGTTTTTCAGGGTTCTTAGGGTATAATCCCAGCAGTGGAATTGCTGGGTCGAAAGGCAGTTCCATTTTCATTTTTCTGAGGAAGTTCCATACTGTTTTCCACAGTGGCTTCACCAGTCTGCGTTCCCACCAACAGTGCACTAGGGTTCCCTTTTCTCCACATCCCTTCCAACAGTTATCTGTTGCTTTGTTGATGATGGCCATTCTGACTTCTGTGAGGTGGTATCTCATTGTGGTTTTAATTTGCATCTCTCTGATGGCTAATGATGTTGAGCATTTTTTCATATGATTCTGGGCCTTCTGTATGTCTTTTTTCGAGAAGTGTCTGTTCATGTCTTTTGCCCATTTTTTAATTGGTTTTTTTGTCTTCCTGGAGTGGAGTCATATGAGTTCTTTATATATTTTGGAGATCAGACCCTTGTCTGAGGTATCATTGGCAAATATGCTTTCCCATACGGTTGGTTCCGTTTTTATTTTAATACTATTTTCTTGAGCCCCACAGAAGCTCTTTATTTTGATAAGATCCTGTGGCAGTGATTTCCACACGCGTGAGAACACGCAGTCCTAAGAATTTACACGTTTTGAGCACAGCTCCGTGTGATTCCTGTGTGAGCAAGTGTGGATCATGTCTGTGGGATGGGAATTCTCTAATAGGAATTTGGCAAAGGTGTATCTTAAAATATTCTGGCTTGCTGATCTCTGAATATTGCTTTAACCTGGTCCTGTCTGCCACCAGACGTGAATCAACATCCTGATGC
>PVJI01027721.1:0-17325 GCA_004026765.1 Micronycteris hirsuta
GTGACCATTAGTTAGGTCCCAGATACTGTTTTCTGCTGCCTTGGGTGTTGCTGATTACCTGGGGGAAAGGCTAGGTCTCTGAGGGGTATGTATACACATAGAGAAAGAGATGATTTCTAGAGCTAGAATTTAAAGGTAAATTTAATCATCAGTCATAAGGACCCTTGGTTTGAGGCCCAGCAGTCCGCGATTTAACAAGCCCTCTGGGTGGATCTGAGGCATGTCAAAGTTTGAGGAACTTTGAGACCTTCTCCAGCTCTAAGAGTCTCAGAACCTAAGGGAAACAAAGGTCTGTAGTCACCTACCCTCTTGAGCAAAGATGTTTGTTCATGATTAAACCTGCCTACAGGACAAACCAGTCAAACCTGAAATCACAGAATGGTTGTACTTCTTTACTATAGTGTCATACTTCATTAAAAATTAAAATAAACAAACTACTCAACTTCAGACTTTTTAAGTAAGTACTCTGTTTGGCACCAAATAGTGGTCCTTGGGTTGGGTGCACCCATCAACTGCCTGACTCATGAAATCTACTGCCTGGGTTCTTTTGTCCGTACTGTCTGCTTTATGGTATCTTTACCTGTGGGACTTTATTATCCCCCTGGTTTTTAGCCTATCACCGGAAGTTAGGCTTCAGTGCAAGGAAGGAAGGCCCTGCCTTCTGTAATCCCCAAGAAAAAAAGATTCTTTTGATGTGAAGCCCCAAGAGGGAATTTATTAGGTTGGCCAAATAGTCCATTATGGTTTTTCCACAAAATAAAAGACACATTTTTCATTTTCACCAATAACTTTATTGATTTGGGTATTTTGATTATGTCGGCTATCTCCCATTATTGGCTTCTAGTGGGTAGAGACCAGGAGTGCTGCTAAATATCTTCCAATGCATAAGACAGCCCCACAGCAAAGAACTGTTTGGCCAAAATGTCAATAGTACCAAGAAACTTTGCAGACTACTTTTGACGTACAATCAGTCACATCACGTTCTCCATACCCTGCACAAATCTTTTTTTGCTTTTCAGTTGCGTTTTTACCTTTCTTGAGAGAATAAAACATAATATGCCAAAAATGTTACATATTTTTTCCATCTTCAATATTAAAACGGTGCACAAAAAGTCACCAATTTTGATGTTTTTCTTAAATGCACGCTGATGTGACAGCTGTCAAAATACAGTCTAACAAAATTGTTTCAAATGAAGTTAAAAACAACTAAGCACTACTAGAGATATCTTATGGAAAAAACTAAACATACTTTTTGGCCAACCCAAAATGCTGAGAGGGACTTCCCGTGGTCACCTGAAGGCCCAAATGTTGTAAGTAAGAACCATTTGCTGACGGGGTCAGGAAGAAACTCAGACAACTTGGCTTTCTGCAATATGCTCTGTGTAGGGCATCTGAGTCAACCACTGCAGGGAAGACCTGGTTTTGTGTTTTGACCAATGGACTGAGACCTGCCCCATTCAATCAGAACTATGCAAATTACCCTCATTTGCATCTATACCTGCCGATCAGAACTGTGCAATTTGGAAACTTCATTTACATGAAATAGACTAAAATGGGAACAGTGGGTGGGAAAATTCCCTATAAAAGGTGATTTCTCCTTTGTCTTAGGGGAGCACAATTTAAGTTGCTACTTGAGTCTGTGTCTCCAGGGCTGCAGCTTTTTACTCAAATAAATGCTTTTTCTTTTTTTTTTTTTTGGTTCTTTATTACAGTCTAAAATTAATTTGGGTTTACACTGCAATATTATGATTTATAATGTATTTGGTCTTCATCAACAGTTTCTGGCTCACAGTTCCCCAAATCCTTGGAAATTCCTAGTGTTAAGAAAGACATAGGTATCTTTTGCTATGTTGATGATGGTGACTCTTGGGTGCCCATCCAAATGTAGGGGCCAGTTACCAGAAAAAACAACCATGTAATTAGAGGTTTGACACTGTCAGTTCCCTTACTCCTACCTCTGGGAGGAGAGAGGGGCTGGAGGTTGAGTTCAACTAC
Organism: Micronycteris hirsuta; assembly: GCA_004026765.1. Lineage (NCBI taxonomy): Eukaryota > Metazoa > Chordata > Mammalia > Chiroptera > Phyllostomidae > Micronycteris > Micronycteris hirsuta. Next base: position 1,996 of record PVJI01027721.1, read on the forward strand.
TAATCGCCAGTGGCTTAGTCAATCTTGACTATGTAACAAAGTGTGCACAAATACCCAGAAGAACTACTCCTTGGTCAGTTTTCAGAGAGCTTCTACGTGCCACCATGCTGGGCCCCAAACTCCACCAGATCAGAAGCTCCTTTGATTGGGACCTTGTCCTATGCATCTCTTCATCTGGCTATTGATTCATATCCTTTAGTATCCTTGTGACCCAGGCTCCTCTCAGTTATTTTTCTCCAGGTCTTTCTCTTAGCCTCAGAGCAATTAGAGAGGCCTAGAGAGGAAGGAAAGACAAAATCTAGAACCTCTAAGATACACATCCTAGAAAGAAGGAGAGGAACAGTAACTAATGATTTCTCAGCCTCACTGTGAGGGGAAAGATGGGGGGAGAAGGACACTGGGGAATGCTGACCGGGCATAGTAGCCATCTTCCTTCTTCCAGACCCCTCTTTGCAACTCCCTCTGAGACATTGTCATGAGGATGTCCCGAACGCACTGTCACATGTTGCAAGAGACATATTCTGTAAATTCTCTGAGCCCTACCTCTTCATCCAGCCAGTGCCCTGGTGGCAATTTCATACAAGTTTTAACTAGCATAGTGCAGATACAACCTGACAGCGACTCACCTTGGGATCTGTACTATGCATTTCCAATTTCTTGCCCTAGGGCTTCTTCGCAAGAACACATCAAGACTCATGCATGTGTAACCTGGTGGCGTGGGGGTGTTATGGACTGAATGTTTGTGGCCCCCCAGTATGATAGTGTTAGGAGGTGGGGCCTTAGGGAGGTGATTAGGTCATGAGGATGGGACCCTCGTGAATGGAATTAGTACTCTTACAAAAGGGACCCCAGAAAGCGCTCTCACCCTCCTTTCACCGTGTGTGAATACAAGAAGTCAGCAGTCTGCAGCTGGAGGAGGGCCTTCACCAGAGCCCACAGAGCTGGCATCCTGATCTCAAACCTCTAGCCTCCAGAACCATGAAAAATAAATTTCTGGTTTTTATAAGCCACCCAGCCTATGGTGCTTTGTTACAGCAGCCTGGGCTGACTAAGACAGGGAGGTAACAATAGTGGGGCCACTCTTGTCCAATAGGGGTCAGGAATCAATAGATGAACTTTCCCTTTTTGTTCCCCTTGGTCAGTGGTTCTAAGATCAATTTCATAAGCCTTCTCAGAGGTCCTGTGGGATTGAGCACCAGCTACCTGTAGGGTAGCCAACTGAATGATACATCTCCATATCACCTTCCCCTTCTTCCCTGTTCCACTCTTCTTGCTCTGCATTCCTGCTCTCTGGATCACATTTCCAAATAAACTACCTGCATGCAAACATTTGACTCAGACTTTGCTTTTGGGAGTCCCTGGCTAAAACAATTGGTTTCAGACTAGAAGGAAGACTGTCAGGATGGGAAAAAAAAAGAGAGACTCCATTGCCGGTAATTCCTGGTGAATGATAGAATCAAATAACTAAGATTCTCACCTGTGGTGAATTGGGCTGCGGTAAAGAGTGAAGTGTTGGGGTATGTGATAGCTATGACCCTTGAATGGTGGGGGTAGTTGCAATTATGAGGATTGGTTGGCATTTGTTAGTGCTTTGGAAGCCTTAAAAAAAATTAGAGGCTCAGGTCAGCCGACTGTCACCTCAAGGCCTGCTGTGACAGGCAGAGCCGTTTTTGCAATGTTTAAGATGGTGCTGAAATCAAATACAGGATCTAATTGAGGGTGGCAGAACTGCAAAGGAAACTGAATGTAGATCAACAGGTTTCCTGTAGCAAAGTCAGGACCCTGATAGGAAAAGAACAAGACTCAAAGACCTGGCGTGAGACATTTGGGTGCATACATCTGAGAATTTTGACTTCCAGATTTATCTGAATATTCCAGGTCAGCAGAAGCAACCCTTCTACCCTTGATAGAGGAAAGCAGCCTCTACTTGCATTGAAACTCTGCAAAGAACTCACATGAGAAATATATCTCAAAATATGTCACTGTCCTTACCAACTACCACCCCTGCCACCCCTTTTTTATCTCCGGGGAGATAACCAAGTTTGGGCCTCAGTACAGCTCAAGCAGAGAGACACGCAGTTAGTTCTTCTCTAGGAGGAAATAACTTACGTGGTGAGAATTGCATGACGTAACTAATATGATCCAGCTGGAACTGGGAGAACGCGTGGAGTAAATCTGGGGTGAAGAGGAGACTGTGAAACATGTGGCAGGATAGAGGAGAATTTGTTGGCAAGGAGCACTCATCTCTGTCTTGGGGTTCAGTGTCCTAGAAAGGACATCCAGAGCCAGAACTAATCAGGAGATGCCTCCTTGAAGCTTAAACTCAGTGATAGATTACAGTAGCTGAGGCGGAAGTGCCAGAACTGTCTTGACACAGTATTGAAGAGCTGAGAAAGCTCAAAGAGGTGGGAGTTTTAGAATGGATTTATTATGCGAGACTCAGAGGACCCACTACCTGACTATACAATCCTAGAGTGCTCAGCATCTGGTGATGACAAGTAACATAAGATATCTCAAGGGGTATGAGAGATTAAAAAAAAGTTAATTGTAGGATTGAAAGAAAAAATTACAGGCTGTAAGCAGAAGTCATCACAATGGAAAATCACAGTCCTTCACCTAATTTGCAGATTTAACTCATTTTGTGGATCCAGAGTCCATCAATTGAAGGGGAAAAAGCATGCAACACCATTCCAGGTATTTCTGACAAATATTCCTTCATTTACCTCCAAAAGGACCTATATTCATTTTTTGCCACTAAAAAAGGGAAAAACACCCAGACCTTATAACATCTATTATATATGAGGTTTGAGCTAGTTACAGCGATACTAAAGGACCTGAAATGTCACTCATGGTTGTCTGGTTAGAATGGGAGCTTGTGGATGCCACATGGTAAGTACAATTCTGGCCAAGTCTGTCATACAGTGGGTCCAAGGATTGATGAAACCACTTGTGGGTTTTTTTTTTCACCAGTTGCTGAGGGTATAATTGGGATAAATATACTTAGTAGTTGTAGTAAGAGACATTATGATAGGAAGGGCCAAGAGGAAGTTCCAGAGACTGACTTCCTTCATCCCTGGACAAGACAGTAAATCAAAAAGAGTATTTGTCCTGAGGAAAATTGCAGAGATTAGCACCATCATCAAATACTTAAAGGATATAGGAATGGTAGTTTCGTTGGGACTAAGTGATGGATACATAGGGGTGCATATACTATTCAATTCATTTGAACCTCCAGATTTATCTAAATATTCCAGGTCAGCAGAAGCAACCCTTCTCCCCTGACTCCTGCAGTACAGTAGAGGATAATGAGTTAGCATAAATTTAACCACACGGTAGCCCCAATCATGGCTGCCACACTGAATGTGGCATTTTTACTGGCCAACTTCTAGCACTTGATATGTGACTGTTGGTATCAAATATTGGTCTACCTCATTGGTAAGGGTAGTTCAGAGAAATTTGCCTTTATATGGGAAGGACAGCAACACACAATCACTGTCTTGTCATAATGTCGTCTTAACTCTCCTACTCTCTAACCCAGTAGAGTCTGCAGGGAACTCAATTGTCTTGACATGCTGCCCAACAACATGCTAGTCCACTATATTGATGACTTACTCATTGGAGTTGATGAACAGGAAGAGGCAACTAGTTTAGTAGGAGTAGAAGTTTCAGGCTCCTGACACATTGAAGAAATGTGTGGAGACCCAATAATCTGAGGCATGCCAGGACATCTCTGTAAAGGACAAAGAGCTTCATTTTGTGTCCCCTACCACTGAGAGGAATAGCGGTTGGCAGAACTCTTTAGATTTTGGAGTCAGTATATATCACACTTGGGAATATTGCTCCAAACCATTTATTAGGTGACTTGGAAACCTATCAGTATTGAGTGACGTTCAATGCAAGACGTATGGACAAAAAAGTAGTCACATATTAAACCTGACAAGCTCAGGGGAGTCCTGCATGATGGGCCTTACAAACTCAGAGACCTAAAGTAACCATATAGGATGGTCTGAACATCAAAATTCATAACTAAAAGCCATAATAGTGGGAAGTCACATCCTAGGCCTGTAGCTTCCTTGACCAAGATCAACTTGACCATAAGTAAGCCTGTCTATCATCTTTTTGTATCTAAGTTGGAATGTCAAAGTAATTCCCTTTTTCCAGGCCCCTCAGGCTACAACCCACTGTACCAGAGCAAGAGACCACAGAATGCCTCATTGTTACCTTGACCCCTGCATATCATCTCTATGTGCTATAAATGTTCATTGTTAACTAGCCTATACCCCGCAACATAAAAAGAGTATGTATCTTTCTGTTTTACCCTTTACCCAATCTCAGAGATTTCCCTGCCTTGCTTCCTCTCACCTCCCTAATCTACCACCAATGAGTTCCACGTAACCCCATTACATGTCCTCCTTTGATTCTAATCTATAAAATAACCTATAAAACTACCATTCTCCATTGAGATTTTGCTGCTTGGCAATTGTCATCAGTTTGGCTCAAATAAACTTACAAAAATTTTCTGCAGGTTTGGATGTTTCTTATATTGACAGAAGAAAGTCTAAAACAGGTCCAAGCTATGATTCAAACTGTCTTGCCACTAACACCACATGACACGCCAAAATGCCATGAGTCCAAAGGTATCTGTGGTGCATAAGGATGTTGTATAGTTTCTAGAAAGCCCCAGTAGGAGAGCTGCAATACTGACTCTTAGGATTCTAGAGCAACTATCTGCCTACTGCAGGAGGGAAGAACTCATTATTTGAAGAATGGGCTACAAGGCTTGAGCATAGACCTAGCAGCTGATTATGGGACATTTGTCCAGAGCTATTCATGTTGACTGGGCATTATCAAATCCACTGAGTTACAGGACAGTGAGGGCACAGCAGCAATCCTCTGTACATGGGGAAGCGGCATATTTGGGATGAGGTCTGAGCAGATTGAAAAGACATGCCAATCACGTGAAAGGGCTATCCAGACTCCCATGTCATCTATGTCCTTTGCACCAATGTTTTTCCCTCAGTTCACATCTGTGGTCTCAGGGGTAACTTTCCAAGACCAATTGACAGAAAAGCAAAAGCTCAGGCCTGGTTTTGAATACTCCCAAGTATTTTATATTAAGGTATTATTGTTATTTTCAGGTGTAATAATGATACCTTTATTTTTCAAAAATATTTTTTATCATTTAGCAATACATACTAAAATAATTACAGTGAAAATATATAATGTCTGGAACTTGTTTAAAATAGCACAAGAGGGGAAAATGAATGGGACAGACATGGCTGTGTAAGCCTGAGTTATGATAAATGGGAGTTTATATGCTATTTTATTTATTTAGGTGTATGTTCCAAATTCTCTGTAAATCAGAGGTAAAAAACAACCCCTCAGTCTGGTCCACAAGTGGGTCAGCATGTTATATTGGTGTTAGTTATCAACGCACTGCTGCTGAAGAACAGCCTTCTTTGCTCAGAGGTGGCCCTAGAGGACAGCAGTGAAGGGAAAATCCTCCTGGGGCGGAGCAGTGAGCATCACACCCAGTGGGTCACTTTGTATAGCAGAAGTGCCTGAAGTAGGAATATATAGTCATACCTCGATGCTTGTCAGCTTCAGACCTCGTCAAACCTGATACTCCGTGCATTTTTATGAGGAAAAAGAAAATGTTTCAGTACTCGGTGCCTGCTCGGAACTCGTCACACTTGCTAGAACTTGTATGAATTGTGACGCCGCCCCGCAAGAGAAAACGCTTCACCACTTGTCGCTTGCTCGCCACCCAGCACCCTTCTCTCGTCTGGAAACAGGTCGAGCATCAGTCCCACGGCAGCTTGTGAACAGATTCATTGTTACCGTCTTGTGCTTTTGTGCATTTTAAGCGCTAATCCTGGGTCACAAAAAGGCTAAGAATGATACCACTAAGCCTAAAATGCAGTTAATAACCACGAGCAAAAAGAAAAAAGAGATTTTAGCTAAGTATTGAGAGGGTGTAGATGTGACTGATATCACCGTTATGTCCAAGATGCTGAGAATGACCATCTCGACAATAGTGAGAAATAAGGAAGCAATGAAAGCAGCAAGTATTGCTAAAGGTGTAAACTCTATGAGTCAGCGATGTTCACAGACATTGGAAGAAGTTGAAAAATTGCTTTACATTTGGATTAATGAAAAACAGACAGCATTTCTGAGGTAGTGATTTGCAAGAAAGTGAGGCAATTGCATGCTGATCTGTTAAAAGGCAAGCCTGGAACAAGCGGTGAGATCACTGAAGTGCTTAGAGCCAGTCATGGATAATTTGATAAACCTAAAAGAGAACTGGAATTCATAGTCTGGTGAGCCCTGGAGACGCAGCCAGTGCCGACAAAGCTGCTGAAAGCTATGTCACTGAGTTTAGGGAGTATACAGAGGCTGAGGGTTTTCACAAGTGTTTAACTGCAATGAGACTTTTTTTCTAGAAGAAAATGCCTGACAGCATCTACATCACTCAAGAGGAGAAGGCATTGCCAGGGCACAGGCCTATGAAGGACAGGCTGACTCTGTTGTGTGGGAATGCTAGTGGGGATTGAAAACTTAAGCCTCTACTAGTGTATTGCAGTGAAAATCTGTGAGTTTTCAAAAGACAGAATGTGATTAAAAAAAAAAACAAACCAACAAGTTAAGTGTGATGTGGAGGGCCAGTACTAAAGCTTGAGTGACAAGGCTGTTCTTTCTAGAGTAGATGAATGAAGTTTCTGGCCCCAGTGTGCAAAAATATTTGCAGGGAAACGAACTGCCTCTGAGGCTTTGTTAGTTATGGGTAATGCTCCTGCTTGCCCTCCAGGTCTGGAGGACGACCTACTGGAGGAGTTCAGTTCCATAACTGTGAAGTTCTTGCCCCCTAACATAACTTCTCTGCTCCAGCCCATGGACCAGCAGGTCATTTCCAACTTCAAAAACCTCTATATGAAAGTCCTTTTCCAGAGGTGTTTTGAACTAACCTTGGATACATAGTTGATGCTCAGACAGTTCTGGAAAGATTTTAATATCCTTCACTGTGTCACTCTCATAGATGAGGACTAATGTGAAGTCTGTCTGGAAGAAATTGTGGCCAGAAGTTGTATCTCCAAGGGACTTTCAAGGTTTTGAGGATGACCCTGGTAACTCAGTAGGGGAGCATATTGTGTCTGTGGGCAAGTCCATGGGGATGAAGGTCAATGATGAAGCCAAAGAGTTAGTGGAGGAGCACAGAGCAGTGCTCAGCACTGAGGAGCTGCAGGAACTTCAAAAGGAGCAGCAACAGATAGTAGCTGAGGAAACTTCTTCAGGTGAGAAGGAGAGAAGGGAGGAAGAGTCTGTTGCACTGATAAAAGAAATGTGGGGTAAATAGGTTGAAGTTCAAAACTTTGGAAAAGTATCACCCAGACAAAGCTCTAGCAAGCCAAAATGTGGACCTGTTTAATGAACAGACAATGTCACACTTGAGAAATATTTTGAAACATTTTGAAACATAGACAGAAACGAGTTTCTCTTGATAGGTTTTTAGTGAAACTCCCTAAATCTGAGTCTGCAATAGTGTTCAGTGAAGCCAAGAGACAGAAAACAGAAGAAACCTCTGATAAATCACCTGAAATTGTCTTGAAAAGAGACTCCTCTTCCACTAATTAACCCCTCTCCTCCTTCTCTACCTCCCCACCACCCCATTGTGCCAGGAACTCCTCTCAGCACAGGTAGAGTGAAGTTGAATTTTATTTTATTTTTATGTAATTAATTGCTTTTTTATCCATATCTATTTAGTTTTAAGGTTCTGTATTTACAAAACAAACTCATTACTTAACATTAACCCAGTAAAATGTGAAATTTCTGGGGAATTTTCACAACTTATTTCTAATTACATTATTTTTTATGGGAAAAATTTGTCCAGTGTTCTTCAGTGTTGGCACTTGTCACAAGTTCTGGAACAAATTAACAATGAGTACCAAGACACTACTGTATATAGAATTCTGGACAGCAGTGGTGAATGGCTTGACTGGTTGGCCAGGGGCCTGGAAGAAGAAAGATTAGAAAATCAGAGATAAGAAATAATTGGGAAGAAATTGTTGGTGGAAATTTTAGGAAAATAATTAAAGTAACTTTTTTTCAGTAACCAAATTATACCCTAACAGTGAAAGGAAGGTTATTTGGCTCTTTCATTCTCGAACATATTTTCATCTAATACTACCCTAGCCTGTCCAATCAAAGGCAGGCAGAGGAGAATCTGAGAGTACCTCTTCCTCTCATGGAACGCCGAGTGGGGCTCAGAACCTCGCTCCCCAGGTGCTCTCCTCCAGTTTTGTGGTTTCTATATCATAAATATACTGATCTCTACCAAATTTTTATCTCCTTCCTAGACCTGCCCACTGAATTCAAGCCACATATCTAACTGCCTGCTGGACTCTTCCAATTGTATGTCTAACAGACATCATACACCTAAAAGAGTTCAAACCTAGTCTCTGTATCCCACCCCTATGCCTTTCTCTGTAAGGCTTCTCCATCTCATAAATGAAAAGTCTGTCATCCAAGGTGTTCAGGTCAAAAATCTGGAGTCATCCTTGAGTTTTCTTTCTCTCACACACTGTATGCATCCATCAACAAATCCTGAGAGCTACACCTTCAAAATATACTCAGACCCCAAACAGTTTTTACCAACTCCATGGCTACCACCTTGATCCAAGCCACCATCATCTCTTACCTGGATTAAAACAGTCTCCTGGGACTTCCGGCCAAGATGGAGGCATAGGTAGACACACTGTGCCTCCTCGCACAACCAAAAGAGGAAAAACAACAATTTAAAAAAACAAAAACAGCCAGATCTGACAAAAAACTGAACTGAGTGGAAGTTCGACAACCAAGGAGTTAAAGAAGACATGTTCATCCAGATTGGTAAGCGGGGCAGAGCCTGGTGGAGAGCACTCGGCAAGATGTGGTTTGTGTAGCAGTACCGGTAATGATCCAGCTTCCCGGAGAGGCCCGTGGCGGGTGCGCCTGGCCAAAACTCGGCAGGCTGAGACTGGTGGACTGGGTGGTCCCTTATTCTCGCCCAGATAAACCAGGAGGAAAAGCTGGGGAGTGGAACAGACAGTGCAGCCCACCAACGAAGGGAAATAAAGCCTTAAACCACCAATTGAATACACCTGTGGGGGTTGAGGCGGCAGTGGGAGGAACTTCTGGCCTAACAGGAGAGTTCATTGGGGAGACCCACAGGGACTTGGAACTGTGCAGGCCCATCCACTCACCCTGGAGCCAGCAAAGAATGGCCCAACTTGCTTGTGGGTAGCTAGAGAAGTGCAGAGAACAGAGCAAGCACCATTGTTCCCTCAGGCCTCGCCCCCACAGACAGCGTCACAACACAAATACGCGGGTTGCCCTGCCCTGGTGAACACCTAACGCTCCGCCCCTTAAAGTAACAGCCGTGCCAAGAAAAAAAAATGGCCCAAATGAAAGAACACATCAAAGCTCCAGAAAAAATACAACTAAGTGACGAAGAGATAGCCAACCTATCAGATGCACAGTTCAAAGCACTGGTAATCAGGATGCTCACAGGATTCGAAGAAAGATTGTCACAATTAGTTGAACAAATGAAGGATACGCTAAAGGAAATGAGGGGAAATGTGCAGGGAACCAATAGGGATGAGAAGGAAACTGGGACTCAAATTAACAGAGTGGACCAGCAGAAAGAAAAAAACATCCAACCAGAAAAGAATGAAGAAACAAGAATTCAAAAAACTGACAGAGGCTTAGGAACCTCCAGGGCATCTTTAAATGTCCCAAAATCTGAGTCATAGGGGTGCCAGAAGGAGAAAAGTAAGACCAAGGGATTGAAAACTTATTTGAACAAATAATGGAGAACTTCCCCAAACTGGTGAAGGAAATAGATTTTTAGGAAGTCCAGGAAGCTCAGAGAGTCCCAAAGAAGTTGGACCCAAAGAGGAACACACCAAGGCACATCATAATGACATTACCCAAGATTAAAAATAAGGAGAGAATCTTAGCAGCAGCCAGAGAAAAGGAGACAGTTACCTACAAAGGAATTCCCATAAGACTGTCAGCTGATTTCTCAAAAGAAACCTTGCAGGCAAGAAGTGACTGGAGAGAAGTATTCCAAGTCATGAAAGGCAAGGACCTACATCCAGGAATACTCTATCCAGCAAAACTATCATTTCGAATGGAAGGGCAGATAAAGTGCTTCTCAGATAAGGTCAAGTTCAAGGAGTTCATCATCACCCAGCCTTTATTATATGAAATGTTAAAGGGATTTATATAAGGCATGGAGGGATATCAACAGGGGAGTGGTAGGGGGAGAGAGGGGGAAAAGGTGGAGAGAATAAGTAGCATAAATGGTAGGTAGAAAACAGATAGGGGGAGGTTAAGAATAGTATAGGAAATGTAGAAGACAAAGAACTTAAGTGTATGACCTATGGACAAAAACTAAAGGGCGGGGAGTGGGGGGGCGGGGATGGAGGGGAAGAAAGGGGGTGAAATGGGACCACTGTAATAGCATAATCAATAAAATATGTTTAAAAATAAATTAAATAAATAAAAACAAAAGCAACCAGAACTGACAGAAAATTGAACTTTATGGAAGTCCAACAACCAAAGAGTTAAAGACACATTCATCCAGACCAGTAAGTGGGGTGGAGCCAGGCGTGGCCAGACTGAAGCTTGTGAAACCAGGCATGCAACACTGAAACAGGCCGGGGGACCACAGCTGGCGGACCTGGACCCACCGAGACCCAGGCCAGTGGAGCGGACAGTCCTGCATTTGCGCGCAGGTAAACCACGAGAGGAAGTTGAGGAGCAGAGCAGACCGAGCATCCCAGGGGCCCAGCAAGGGGAAATAAAACCTCAAGCCACCGATTGAAAACACCTGTGGCGGTTGAGGCAGCAGTGGGAGTAACTCCCAGCCTCACAGGGGAGTTTGTTGTAGAGACCCACAGAGTCCTAGAGCAAGCCCGCCTGTGTGGGAATCAGCAACAGAAGGGCCCAATTTGCTTGTGGGTATCGACATAGCAGGTGCCATTGTGCCCTCTCAGACCCCTTTTCCACAGATAATGTCACAACACAACGATGTGGGTTACCCCACCCTAGTGAACACCTAAGGCTCCACCGCTTATATGTAACAGGCACGCCGAGAGAAAAAAAATGGCCCAAATGAAAGAATAGATCAAAACTCCAGAAAAAATACAACTAAGCCATGAAAAGATAGCCAGCCTATCATATGCACAGTTCAAAACACTGGTAATCAGGATGCTCATAGGATTGGTTGAATTTGGTCGCAAATTAGATGAAAAAATGAAGGATATGCTAAAGGAAATGAAGGGAAATGTGCAGGGAACCAATAGGGATGAGAAGGAAACTGGGACTCAAATAAATGATATGGACCAGAAGGAAGAAAAAAACATTCAGCCAGAAAAGAATGAAGAAACAAGAATTCAAAAAAAATGAGGAGAGGCTTAGGGACCTCCAGGACATTTTTAAATGACCCAACATCTGAGTCATAGGGGTGCCAGAAGGAGAACAGGAAGACCAAGGGATTGAAAACTTATTTGAACAAATAATGGAAGAGAACTTCCCCAATCTGGCAAAGGAAATAGTCTTCCAGGAAGTCCAGGAAGCTCAGAGAGTCCCAAAGAAGTTGGACCCAAAGAGGAACACACCAAGACACATCATAATTACATTACCCAAGATTAAAAATAAGGAGAGAATTTTAGAAGCAGCAAGAGAAAAGGAGACAATTACCTACAAAGGAGTTCCCATAAGACTGTCAGCCGATTTCTCAAAAGAGACCTTACAGCCCGGCTGGTGTAGCTCAGTGGATTGAGCGCGGGTTGGGAACCAGAGGGTCCCAGTTCGATTCCCAGTCGGGGCACGTGCCTGGGTTGCAGGCCAGGTCCCCAGTGAGGGCCATGTGAGAGGCAACCATACATTGCTCTTTCTCCCTCTTTTCTCCTCTCTCTAAAAATAAATAAATAAAATCTTAAAAAAAAAAAAAAAGAGAGACCTTACAGGCAAGAAGGGGCTGGAAAGAAGTTTATCAAATCATGAAAGGCAAGGACCTACATCCAAGATTACTCTATCCAGCATTTAGAATGGAAAGGCAGATAAAGTGCTTCTCAGATAAGGTCAAGTTCAAGGAGTTTATCATCACCCAGCCTTTATTATATGAAATGTTAAAGGGATTTCTATAAGACATGGAGGGATATCAACAGGGGAGTGGAAGGGGGAGAGAGGGAGAAAAGGTACAGGAATAAGTAGCATAAGCGGTAGGTAGAAAACAGACAGGGGGAGGTTAAGAATAGTATAGGAAATGTAGAAGCCAAAGAACTTATGTGTATGACCCATGAACAAAAACTAAAGGGGAGGAATAGGAGGGGGGTGGTAGGTGGGCGGAGGGGAATAAAGGGGAGTTAATGGGACAACTGTAATAGCTTAATCAATAAAATAAAATAAAATAAAATAAAAAAAGAATGCCCTCCCCTCCCTATCCCTATAAGAACCACAGGCTTGAACAGGAAGTGGGGATGGTCTCTGGGAAGGGAGTCCATCATTCTCCCAGGTGGTGGCACCTGAAAAAAACCATTTTCTCTAGCACCAGCAACTGTCTCAGAAGTTTAGGTTTTGTTGTGGCAAGCAGCTGAACCTGCATTTTCAGTTATGGTGATATTATAAAATGTCTCATTTTTAAAATTTCTTTTTTATTTTTGATTTTAGAGAGTGAGGAAGGGAGGGAGAAAAAGAGAGAGAAACATCCATGTGAAAGAGAAACATCAGTTCCATACTTGCCTTGACTGGGGACTGAACCTGCAATCAGGTAAGTGCCCTGACAGAGAATCAAACCAGCAACCTTTTGGTCTGTGGGATGATGCCCAACCAAATGAGCCACACCTGCCAGGCAAACATCTCATTTTTTTTATTGTTGTTCAAGTACACTTGTCTCCATTTTCACCCCACCACAGCCCCCCGGCCCCATCCATCCCTGCCTGCCACCCATCCCCACCTGCCCTCTTTTGCTTTGTTCATGTGTCCTTTATACATGTTCCCTGATTGACCTTCCCCTATTTTCTCCCATTATCCTTCTCCCCTTACCCCTCTGGTTACTGTCAGTTTGTTCTTTATTTCAGTGTTTCTGGTTATATTTTGCTTCCCTGTTTGTTTTGTTGATTAGGTTCTACTTATAGGTAAGATCATATGGTATTAGTTTTTCACCACCTGGCTTATTTCAGTTAGCATAATGCTCTCCAGATCTGTCCATGCTGTTGAAAATGATAGGAGCTCCTTTTTTCTTTCTGCTGGGTGGTATTCATTCCATTGTGTAAATGTACCATAGTTTTTTTATCCATTCACTTACTGATGGGCAATTAGGTTGCTTCTAGCACTTGGCTATTGTAAATTGTGCTGCTAAGAACATTAGGGTTCATAGGGTCTTTTGGATTGGTGTTTCAGGATTCTTAGGGTATAATCCCAGCAGTGGAATTGCTGAGTCAAAAGGCAGTTCCACTTCTAGTTTTCTGAGGAAATTCCATACTGTTTTCCACAGTGGCTACACCAGTCTGCATTCCCACCAACGGTGCACTAGGGTTCCCTTTTCTCCACAACCTCGCCAGCACTTGTTTGTTGATCTGTTTATGATGGCCATTCTCACTGGTGTGAAGTGGTATCTCATTGTGGTTTTAATTTGCATCTCTCTGAGGCCTAGTGATGCTGAGCATCGTTTCATATGTCTCTGGGCCCTCAGTATGTCCTCCTTGGAGAACTGGCTGTTCTGGTCCTTTGCCCATTTTTTAGTTGGGTTGTTTGTCTTCTTGGAGTGGAGTCATGTGAGTTCTTTATATATTCTGGAGAACAAACCCTTGTCCGAGGTATCATTGACAAATATATTTTCCCATACGGTTGGTTCCCTTTTCATGTTACTGCTGTTTTCTTTAGCCATGCAAAGCTTTTTATTTTGATAAAGTCCTATTTGTTTATTCTGTCCTTTATGTCCCTTGCTCTAGGGGACATACCAGTGAAAATATTGCTGCATGGAATATCTCAGCTTTTCCTGCCTATGTTCTCCTCTACGACTTATATGGGGTTGTGGCTTATATTTAAGTCTTTTATCCACCTTGAATTTATTTTTTGCATGGTGTAAGTTGGTGATCAAGTTTCTTTTTTTTGCATTTAGCTGTCCAGATCTCCCAACACCATTTGTTGAAGAGGATATTTTTACTCCATTTTATGCTTCCGCCCCCTTTGTTGAATATTAATTGACTGTAAATATTTGGGTTTATTTCTGGGCTCTCTATTCTGTTCCATTGATCTATGTGTCTGTTCTTATGCCAGCACCAGGCTATTTTGATTATTGTGGCCTTGTAATATAGTTTTATATCAGGTATTGTGATCCCTTCTAATTTGTTCTTCTTTCTCAAAATTGCTGTGGCTATTCAGGGTTGTTTACGGTTCCATATAAAGTTTTGAAATGTTTGTTCTATATCTTTGAAATATGTCATTGGTACTTTGATAGGGATTGCATTGAATCTATAAATTGCTTTGGGTAGTATAGACATTTTGGTGATGTTGATTCTTCCAATCCATGAGCATGGCATATGCTTCCATTTGTTTGTGTCTTCCTTAATTTCTTTCTTCAGTATTGTGTAGTTTTCTGAGTACAGGTCTTTTACCTCCTTGGTTAGATTTATTCTTAGGTACTTTATTTTTCTTGTTGCTACAGTAAATGGGATTTTTTTCCCTGATTTCTGTTTCTGATATTTCATTGTTGGTGTACAAAAATGCCTTTGATTTCTGAATATTGACTTTGTATCCCACTGTTTTGTCATATTCACTTATTAGGTCAAGTAGTTTTTTGGTGGAGTCTATAGGGTTTTCTATGCACTATTATGTCATCTGCAAACAATGACAGTTTTGCTTCTTCCTTTCTGATTTGGATGCCTTTTATTTCTTTTTCTTGTCTGATTGCTGTGGCTAAGACTTCCAATACTATCTTGAATAGAAGTGGTGAAAGTGGGCATTCTTTTTTTTTTTTAAAGATTTTATTTATTTATTTTTAGACAGAAGGGAAGGGAGGGAGAGAGAGAGGGAGAGAAACAGCAATGTGTGATTGCCTCTCATGGGGCTCCCACTGGGGACCCAGGCAGCAACCCAGGCATGTGCCCTGACTGGGAATAGAACCGATGACCCTTTGGTTCGCGGCCCACGCTCAATCCACTAAGCTACACCAGCCAGGGCTGAAAGTGGATATTCTCGTCTTGTCCCTGATCTTAGTGGGAAAGCTTTTAGTTTTTGCCTGTTGAGTATGATGTTGACTGTAGGTTTCTCATATGGCCTTTA
>PVJI01027722.1:0-17318 GCA_004026765.1 Micronycteris hirsuta
GCGTGTCCGCGTGTCTGGCACTGGTCTGTGTGTCTGCCACTGGTCCGCGTGTCCGCTGCTGGTCCGCGTGTCCGCAGCAGGTCCGCGTGTCTGCCGCAGGTCTGCGTGTCCGTGTGTCTGCCGCTGGTCCACGTGTCCGTGTGTCCGCCGCTGGTCCGTGTGTCCGCAGCAGGTCCGCGTGTCCGCCGCAGGTCCGCGTGTCCATGTGTCCGCCGCTGGTCCACGTGTCCGCAGCAGGTCCACGTGTTCGCCGCAGGTCCGCGTGTCCGTGTGTCCGCCGCTGGTCCGCGTGTCCGCAGCAGGTCCGTGTGTCCGTGTGTCCGCTGCCAGTCCGCGTGTCCGCCGCCGGGCGGTGTTAGCAGTGGTCGGCAGTGGAGGGGGGCGAGGTGCAGGTGGGGACACGCCTCTCCGTCTGCAGAGGCTCCGAGGGGCCTGCGTGCGCCTCTGTCCACCTCGTTTTCAGACACCTGCCCTCACGACACCAGCATTAGGTTTGCACCAATTAACCAAGGCCTGTACGTTTTTATTGTGATTATTATTAGAAAATATCGCTAGACAAAGAAGGAGGGAACAAACATTTCCTTTAATCCTCCCCTAGAGACAGTGACGGCTGATGGAAGTGAAACGGAGATTCTAACGCCCACATTGTTTTGTGACCTCCTCTTGGCACTCACAAGGTGATCGGTCACCTTTCGTGCTGCAGAGCAGGGCCACCCGCCATGCTTGGTGCTGCGACGTGACTCATGGGCCCGGTCCCGTGACGGGTCAGCTAGTTGTCTCGGTAAAAGCAATGCTAGGTGAATGCCCTTACTAGCTGGGGAGCACACCCTTCACTATTTACTTAAGCCAAAACTCCAAGAAGACAACCGTGAATGTAGGGCTGTGTTTGGGAAAAGCACACGTCCCCATCCCTGTGAGGGGACCCGGGCTCGAAGCCGGCTTGCCTTCGAGGAAGAGCAGGTGGGCAGCTGTGTTAGCTCTGGCCAGCCCCCAGGCAGCATCCCTGGGCTGGGGGTTCACACCCAGAGTCTCCCCCAGCCCACAGATTGCCTTCATGTGGGAAATGGGCCCCTGGGAGTGGGGGCATTCTCCACAGGGAATGGGGGCCCACCAGGATGGACAGCTGGGCAGACCAGATGCATCCCAGCCGTTGGGATGACCACGAGCTGAGAGCAGAGGCTCCCCGCATTGGGAGGGGTGAGCTCTTAGACTCCTCAGTTTTCTCCTCTTTTTCTCTGAATTTTAAACTCTGTGGCATCAGGGCTTAGACACTTCCCGTCGGGGATGGAGGAGCCTTAGTGGGAGCCTCCCTCGGGTCTGCAGAACTACTAGGACGGGACAGAGGGGAGGGCAGGAGCTAGCCTGGGGCCGGGAGGCCCCCCCGCATGAGGAGCGTGCCTTTTGCTTCAGCCTCCCCGATTATTTTCTCCGTCCCCAGGAGAGCAGCAGCGGCTTCGGTACCCACAGCAGGGTGGAGGCGTCCCTGAAAGGGGGGCAGTTCTCCAAATCACCCCTGAACCCCACATCACCTGGCCCTCCTGTGTGGTTCTCAGCCCCAGTGCGGGTCGGGGGAGCGGACCGAAGACTCGAGCTTAGACCCCAGAGGCCCCGACTTCCTGGATCCAGGGCGGAGCCAGATTACCAACAGGTGAGAAACCACTGAACCATCTCTCCAGACCCACATGGACACCTGGCTAGTGAGGACCAGCGAGAGCAGCACAGAAGTGTGGCCCGCGGGCTCTGGGACTGCCGGGTGATCCGGCGGCTTGGAGAGTGGGCGTCGTGACGGCAATAACGCGGGCCCCTGGGAGGGGGCACGCGGTGGATGACGGGGCACGCGATGAGGGTGCATTGCTTGGACCCTGCAAGAGGAAAGTATGAAAGGCAACGGAACAAGCAGCGAGAGAATTCGGGACACGGCATCTGCTGCCAGGCAAGGCCGACCTGAGGGTCCTGGTGTCAGGAGAGAACTGGAACGAGTATTTCTTCTGCCTCGAACAAAAGGCAAGAGGCCAGTCTTGAATTCCAGCCCCGGCCCAGAGCTCCTGTCTGCCCCAGTGTGCTGTGCAAACCGTGCAAGGATGGAGTGGCCGGTTAGCTCTCCGTGTGCCCCTCCCCAGGCTGCTTTGAGACCGGGGGCCGGGGGCTGCTCTGCACCTAAGACATGCTCCCTGGACAGAGTGGACCACGCAGTGATAATGTCTTCTGGGCAGAGGCTCAGTGCTAGCCCCCCCACCCCCAAACCTGAATCTTGTGCTCTACTGCTCTGGCCACTGGCTGAGGGCTGAAGGAAGGGTTCCAAAAGGAACCCACTGCTTCGAATCTAAATGGATCGAGTGTTTCTTCCCGCACCTGTAGGATGACCCTGCCCAACCGACAAGGAGTTCCAACACAGTCCCATCAATGCTGTGAGTCTCTCCCGGACAGCTTTCCAGGTGTCCCGAAACAGCGGGTGCTGCACTGAATCCCCGGTAATTTGAGCGTTCTTTCTCCCTAAGATCACTTTATACTCCAAGATTCTGGTCGCTTGTTTTTTTTTTTTTTTTCCTAATTGCTCTTTGCTTGGAACACTGCAGCAGGGAGTTTGCTGTCCCCTTCCTGGGAAATTAATGAGGTGTGGCGAGACATGGAGGTGCACCCGGGGAGCTCCAATTAAAGGAGGCCGGAGCCCGGCGTCTGCGGAACAATCCGCCTTTGACTGCGTGACCGCTCGCCAACCCCACGCTGTCTGCTTTGAAAGGGTGGGCTTCGTGCATTAGAGCTCTGAAACCAGGGCCCGAGGAGGCACCCACTCAGGCACGGGGACCGGCGTGAGTGGGGTCTGCAGGGAGCTGTGGTGGGGAGTGGGTGGGGGTGGGGGCGGCCACAGCCCCATGCTGGGCTGTAAATCACAGCAAAACCCTCTCTGGCACTCTCCATTGAAACGCCATGCTGCATTTTTGTTTCCAATTATAGGAGGAGAAAAATACAAGCATCTGGAACTCATTGCTGTCCCTTCATTCCACACCATAACTTTAAGAAAGCAAAATAATCTCTCTCCCGAATGCACAGGGAAGGGGAGGGAGCAACGTGTCCAGAACTCAGCCCTCAGTCCCAGCCCCAGTCCCGGGGGCGCCTCTGTGGCCACACTGCACACATACGGGGTGCGGGGTTCGTGGCAGAAGCCTCCACGGCTCATCAGCTTCTGCAGGAGGGAGCGTGGGGGTGCTGGGACTCACCAGCCACCCCGTGGCTGCCTCTCTCTGTCTGGCCTTTCCTACTGGGTAGCACCGGACCCCCAACCCAAGCAAGAACCCACACCCGCAAGGTTGGGCTTTGTTCCCAAACACCCGCTGGGACTGCAAGGGTCCTGGCTCGAGAAACTCGGGACGCCGTGGGTGTTACGGAGAAACCAGCCTGGAGAGAGAGCAGGTCCATGTCACCTAACGCCCCAGAGAAGGAGGTGGACACCTGGCTCCCCGCGGCCTCAGGACCCCACTCAGACTCCTGCGCGCCACACAAGGGCCTCTTGTCTGCCCCGCGAGGCGCGGGCTTCCCGCTGCCTGTCCCCACAGCACGCTGTCCTCTGCCGAGTGCAAGTTGTTCCTCCGAACACCACAGACGCACGCGCCCGTCTCAGGCAGGCCCGCCACCTGCGCCATCCTTCCTCAGTCCGTCTGCCCGTGTGGGATCCGCCAGTGCGAACAGTGCCCGCCTTTAAGATGCGCTCAAGAGGGTCACTGACCCCCAACTGTGTGCTCAGTGACTGGGGCGCTGGGCCTGCGGAGACAGAAAGAGGAGGCTCTTGCCCTTCAGGAACTCAGGGGGATGCCCCCACTGGGGCAGTTTATTTCCAGCCAGAGCCTAAGATCCACCCGGCGCTGTGGGTTCGTACGGGTTTCCCACGGCTGCCAGAACAAAGGATCGCAAACTCAGTGACTTAGAGCAACAGACACGGATGGCCTGGCCACCGCCGCGCAGTCTGGGAATCCAGCCTGGGCCTTACTGTGCTCTGACTGGGGTGTTGGCAAGGCTGCGACCTCCCCCAGGTGCAGGGAGAGATCTGGTCCTCACCTTTTCTGGCTTCGAGAGGCCACATACTGGTCTCGCGACAGGACCCCCCCATCTTTACTGCAGCCATGGTAGTAGCACCCCTTCCACATCAATCTGCTCAATCGCCCAATCATGCAGACTCTCCCTGGCCCCCTCTTCTGCTTGGAGGTCCTTTGTGATTTCCTTGGGCTCACCCACGTGGCCCCGCCTGAGTCCCTCGCCCACAGCCAGCTGGTCAGCGATGCGAGTTCCATCCGCAGCCTTCCCTCTCCTGGACCTTGTTGTGCAGGGCAGCCAGCGGCCCCAGGCGGGACGCGGCCAGCTTTGGGGGGGCTCTATTTTAACCACCACGGAGGATAAAATAGCAAAGGTCGCTTTCCTCAGCGAGACCCCTCTGCATGGCCCTCCTTGTAAACACGGGCAGGATTAATAATAACTCCTTTTATGATCCCATCGAACTTTTCGCTTATAAGCGTCTGTCACTGTGTGTAACATGCGCACAGCAGTATCTCCCAGGGTGGGATGGGTAATGCTTGGTGTTTGCTTTTAGTCGTTTTAACAGTGATGCGTTTGCTTTCATGTGAATTTGAAAAGCATAAGCAGCACATCCAATCTGTGCTATAGTCTTCCCTTTGAAATAAATTGATCCCAGCTTTTGAAGAGTGAGGCTTAAATAAAATATGAATTAGCAGCACACATGGCACAGGCCAAAGCAAAACAAAGAAAAAACCGTGAGGGTGGCACTGAAATGCCTGCAAGGGAGGAGACCTCCCTCCGGTGCGGTTTTCCAGAGAAACTCTGCGTCCCCGAGGACAGGGGATTGTCCCTCTTCTCGTCACTGTGTCCTTGGATCCTAGCGAAGTCCCAGCGCGAAACAGGGGCTCCATAAATATCGGCTGAGTCTACAGATACCTGATCCAATGGCTCACCTCTGTCCCCCTCACTCCTTCAGCACAGCAGCTGTGCTTGCTGATGTTTCTGTTTCCGGAACCTGGGAGAGCACAGTGCTTGGACGTTTATTGAATAAATGAACAAAGGAGGATTGAGCTGTGGGCCTGAATTGCGATTCGAATTTGTATCTTTCAGGTTAACTCGACATTATGGAACCGAAGCTCAAGTAATGATTAGACCATCACTATCTGCGGTTTAAATGTCGCTGAGGCCCGGATCTTGGTGGCGGATTAACCACCGAAAACCGCGCTGAGCAGGAAGGTGGAAGCTGACAAGCACAGAAACCCTGGCTCCCCCCCACCCCCGCCCCGGGTCCTGCATCTCTTAGTTCCGTCCTCACACTTCGGTGGATATTTCCCAGGTGGCCTGGTTTGTCCACCCACGCGTGCATTCGGCCGGGGGGGGGGGCAGGGCCACTGGGTGCAACACAGAGCTACACAGGAAGGACACAGAGATGCACGAGATCCTACCTTGCACAGGCTTACGGTCAGGGGGGGGGTGGACGGATCCACGCTCAAACCTGTTTTCACCCCGTCGTTGTCACGCTGTCACCCTGTCTCTGAACGATGATGGCTTCTGAGCACCGAAGGTGAACTCGTAGTTTGAGATCAATCAAATGAATTAGATTCTGCAACAAAGAAAGCAAAAGTTAATCAACTCTTTTTGGAAGAATATAACAGAATCCAGAATTCCACCATAAACTTCGTAACATCCAGGGCATAATCAAAGACTACTCAACCTGTGAAGGACCAAGGAAATGCCGGCCATTCTCCAGAGAAACGGCAATCCCTGGACCAAACCGGTGTTGGACGCGCAGACCGGGTTTTAAAGCAGCCCTCGAACTACATTCAGTCCCTTAGGGAGAACGGGGGCCGTGAAGACTGCCGTGCACCGACTTCAGAAAAGCCTTCACGAGCTTGGCGCTAGGCCTCGGCACTGCCCTGAACCGGTTTTCTCACTCCCGTCTCAAAGGGCGCAAGTTCCGAGAGCACAGGAGCCGTGCCTTTTGAGGAGGTTTTATTTTTAGAGCATTTTTATATTTACAGAGAAATTGAGGAGATAGCACAGTTTCCCGATAGCACAGTTACACACATGCACACACTCATGTTCCTCTCTGACTTCTTACATCACTACGGCACATTTGTTACAATTAACGGATCAATATGGATCGATAATACATTATTACTAAGACCCATTATCAATTTAGAGGTCCTTGGTTTTTACCTACTGTCCCTTCTCGGTTGCCATGTCCCCATAGCCTCCTTTTGGCTGTGACAGTTTCTTAGGGCTGAGCTTGCTTGGACGGCACTGGCCGTTTGGAGGCTACTGGTCAGCGGTTGTGCAGGCTGCCCACTGTCGGAATCTTTCTGATTTTTCCCCGTGTCAGGCTCGGGGAAGAGCCTGGGGGAGACAGCGCCTGGCCGGCCCCAGACGGGACATGCCGCTGGCCCAGGGCCGCGCACACGGCGTCCTTCATGGACCTTCATCGAATACGTGAATGTCTTCCAGTGACAGAATGAGTTCAGACAGAGTTTGAAATGTGCCAGACGATGCCCATCTGTCAGAAGCAGAACGAGAATCAGAACCCAGGGCTCTGTCTCAGAAACGCTTCTCTTCCGGGACATTTTGTCAGCCTCACAGTCCTTGTAGCAGCAAGTCCTAGGTGGGGGTGCAGGTCATTTCCAGTTCTCTTGACGACAGTCCCAGGGCTGAGTGACCGCCCATGTTCTTGAAGCTCAGGGGCATCTCGGAACTTCTTCAAGTCCAAGTGAAAAGCGTCCTGGGGCTTGAACCACCTCCGGCTGCTTCCAGGTCTCTGCTCACCCTACTACCATGGCAGTGACCTTTCCAAGAGGACAAGTGATTTTCCCTCTTTAAAACTCTCCAGAGAGCCCCGGCTGGTGTGGCTCAGTGGACCGACTGCGGGCTGCGAACCAAAGGGTCGCGCCTGGAACAACACCTGCCTGCTCCCACCTCTACACCTCTGAAGGGGGAGGGTCTGATGTTTCACCCACCAGCTCCGACTCCTGAATCCAGGAAACAAACGTCCTCTCAGCCATTGAAGGAGACCCCGCGGCGCCACGTGCCCAGTGTCCACGGTGCACACCTCCACCATCACCTCAGTCACCATAGTAACAGCACTAAGCACAGCTCCCCCTCTGGCCCCACTTTTAAGTCCTCTTCATCGTTGCATCTGCCACGCCTAGTACACGTTACCAGTATTTAATAATGATGACGAATTAATGAACAAATGAATGGGGACAGGTATATAGTAACCTTCCGTGCAGGGACACAAAACTCCTGGAAGTGAACGGAATGCCGCCTCCACACTCTCTTCTGCAAGGCCGGGGCCCGTGGCCGAGCTCTCCAGCAGTTTCCCATCTTACAACTGAAAGCAACACGTCGGATCCCCGGCCGAGGGACATCTGGAACCGGAGAGAGAGGAAGTGGCCCGATCTCGGTACCTGAGTCAGTGAACGGGCCGGAAATCCAGCTGAGCCCCTTCTGTCCTGTTGTAAAGGAAATGCAAGGAAAGTCCCATCAAGTACCTTGCACGTGAAGTATCGGGTCCATAAAGACGCTTCGCCAGCTGCATTCCAGGCCCATGCCGGACGGAGCCCTGCCCCCTCTTGCTGTCTCGGCTGGTTCCAGCAGAGGGAAGCCCGGCAGGGCACCAGGGAACTGGGCGGCAGGACACAGCCGAGCCGGACAATTAATGGCGCTGAATTTTCCACGGCACTTTTCTGCTGGGTAGACAGAGCCCTGAGGCCACAGACACATTAACAAGCGAATTGCCCAGTTTTCCGGGGGGCCCTGCCGGTACCTCAAACCTCCGTCTCCCAGGTCCCCTCCTGGCTCTTCCCTGTCACCTGAGAAAACAACCAGAGAGACAGGAACACTCGCAGCCCACGGGGCGCTCACCACCCTGGCACCTGGTTCGGGAAGGAACCCGGGGCCTGGAGGCCGGCAGGTCCCCAGAGGCCACAGCTGTGAGTGTGATGTCTGTGCTTTACCAGCACCCGCCCACGGCCAGCCGGCCACCCTCTGTCACCGGAGCCGAGCCGAGAGGCCCTGCACTGCTGCAGGCGGTTGTCCGAGAGCCATCTCCTCCCTCCCCCAGGCCTGCCTGCTGCCCTCTGCTCCCCCGGGGAGGCCACCCTGTGTTTCCCTGAGGGCTTTTTCTGGGCCACTGCTGGGTGTTTGGAAGGTTAAGTGACGAGGCATTTCTAGATTTAAAACAAATGCTTTTCTAGATTTAAACCTGGAGGTCCAGAAGAGGCAGTCTTTTCGTAGTGGGGGTCACAGGGCCCACCGGAGGGGTTGCTTTTAGGGTCAGCGAGGTGAGAGTGGGCAGATTCGAATCACAGGCCAGAGGCTTGGGGACGGAGGGGATCTTGAGCCGCTGTTAACAAGGACGGCACGGCAGGGACACGCCACTGCCGGCGTGCGACTCCCTAGGATGCACAGACCTTCCGGAAGAGCGTTTTCAGGAGTGGATTGCATTAGGAAGTGCTGGAGGCACTTATTCAGGCAGATAGAAGAGTATGAAGGAATTAAGGGTGATGAAAAGGGTACATATATGGGTAAAATTAAATGTACATAGACTGGAAAAAATGTCAATGTGTTGTGTGGTGTCCTGTTTGTGTAAGTGAAAGCGCACACAGCAGTGATACGAAAGGTACGAGGGCGGGAAACCGAATCAAAAGGCGTTTGAGGCCCTAGCGTTGCCTGCGAAGTGGTAATGGTGCTGATCAAGAAAAGATGCTTTTGCCCCGGCTGGTGTAGCTCAGTGGATTGAGCGCGGGCTGGGAACCAGGGGGTCCCGGTTCGATTCCCAGTCAGGGCACATGCCTGGGTTGCAGGCCAGGTCCCCAGTGAGGGCCATGTGAGAGGCAACCGTACATTGCTGTTTCTCTCCCTCTCTCCCTCCCTTCCCCTCTCTCTAAAAATAAATAAAAAAAGAAAAAAGAAAAGATGCTTTAAAACAGCCTCTGTGACGTTTGAGGTGGTCACCGAAAGGAGAGCGAGGAAAAAGCACATCCCCGGGAGGTACCAGAGAGAAAGGGGGAAAGATAACCAGTTGTTTGTAAAGTAAAGGGGAAAGGCAAATAAGACAAATGCAACAACTAGACTATAAATAGTAAGATAATGTAATAAACGTAAATGTATTAGCAATTCAGTGGTGCAAATAATTTAAACTCCCTTCCCCCTTGGCTTGGGTGGGACAGGCACCCCTGGATTGGTAAAGACTCCAGAATGCCCCTCCCTTGTAAAAGCACAGAGAACACCGGCAGAAATGGCTAAAA
Organism: Micronycteris hirsuta; assembly: GCA_004026765.1. Lineage (NCBI taxonomy): Eukaryota > Metazoa > Chordata > Mammalia > Chiroptera > Phyllostomidae > Micronycteris > Micronycteris hirsuta. Next base: position 9,291 of record PVJI01027722.1, read on the forward strand.
GAAACTTCCAGAGCTCCGGGAACTGTCAGTCCCACGAGGAGCCTTTACTGAAGAGGGGCAGCTGGAGTGGACGGGTAGGCGGCCACGTGGGGTTTCAGCTCCGCCTGCTCCTCCTCCCTGGCCGCGCAGCCACAGCCAGCCACTTAGCGGCCACCGCAAGGGGCAGACAGGTTGGACGTGCCCCCAAAATCCGTCCCAGGGACCTGTTACTCCCTGACCGTTCAGGCAGCTCCCCGGAAAAGCCGCATTCATAGGCCTTCTCGTGGATCCAGGAAACAAACATCCTGTGATGACATTCTCGTGGTGAGCTGACTGGGAGTCAGCTCAGTGGACGCTTGTCAAAGGCGGTCAGTGGCCATTAATTAACATCGCAGCTGCCTCGGTTGATGAGCTAACGCTCCCTTGACGGTCAATTTATTTTCAATAAGGACCCAACATGATTCAGCGGGGAAACCCGGCCAACGGTGCTAGGCCAACGTGATGTCCACATGATGGCCAAATAACTCAAAATGGCTGTAGATCTAAGTGCCGTACCTAAAATTATAACCCTTAGAAAAAAGCAATACTCAGTCTCACATGTCTTCAGAAACACAATCAACAAAATAAACAGATAAATTGGACTTCATCAAAAATTAAAATATTTGCATTTCAAAGAATGCCATCAAGAAAAAGACAATGTGTAGAATGAGAGAAAATGTTTGCAAATCAGGTACCTGATAAGGGACTTACATTCAGAATTTATGAAGAACTCCTCATAAAAAAGACAAATAGCCTGATTTTAAATTGAGCAAATGCTTCGAACGGATGTTTCTGAAAAGAAGATACAGCCAGGGCCGACCTGCGCACAAAGAGGTGACGGATGCCACACGTCACTCAGGCGGTGTGACTCAAGGACGCGGTGAGGAGGCCTTCACACTCACTGATGCGGCGCGAAGCGAGCGAGACCATGAACTTGGGGGCAAGGGTGTGGAGAACCTGGAGCAGGCCATGTTGCTGGCAGGACTGCAAAGGGGTGCGGGCATCTGGGGACACTGTTGGGCGGTCCCCCAAAATGGCAAACACAGAGCTGTCGTGACCCCGTAAGTCCACTCCGACGTGTATATCCAAGAGAAAGGAAAACATACGTCCCACAAAACTGGCCCCTGAGTGTCCCTGCGAGTCACTGGGAAACAGCCCAGCGCCGAGTGACACGGCCCGTGTGCCCGCCACCGAGCAAAGGAATAAACAGAACGCGGCGCAGCCGGACGCGGGGCAGGACTCGGCGACGAGAGGAATGAGTGCTGACGACGACGCTCCCGAACATCGCGTCAGGTGAACGAAGCCAGTGACGGACACACGCACGGTCGCCTCCGTCACACGGGACCGTCCGGAGCGGGAGGGCCGCAGAGACAGGTCAGTGCTCGCTGGGTGCGGGGTGAAGAGGGTCAGTGGGAGGGTTCTTGTAGGGGTGCGGAGAATACCTGAAGTCAGGTGTTACGGCTGCAAAGCTCTGAGAATATACTGAAGCCCGTCACATTTTGCCTTTCAGTTTTCCCTTCGTATGGCGTGGGTCGGGGTTAACGCAGTGACACAGGTCCCGGGCGCAGAGTGCCACCGCGTGCCATCCGCACACGGTTCCCCGCCCCGAGTCGGCTTCACATTTTAAAGTGGCAAATTTATGGTATGTGAGTTATATCTCAATAAAGATGTTATTTAAAAGGAGCGAAGATTGTCACACTGGATTTTCAAATATCTGTGTGGCTTACCAGGTGCCTTAAACATCAAAACATCGAACGTGAAGGAGCGAAAATGCGCGCGACGTAAACCCTGCCCAAAGGAACGCGGCGCAGCTGTCAGAGCAGAAGCGTCCCCACAGGTACAGTCGCACCCCAGTGGTGAACGGTCCATCCTCCAGAGGGAAAAGAGAGAGAAGTTTCCATGCGTTTCATAACTTAGGCTCACGATGGAGAAAGACAAATGTGAAGGAGCTGAAACAGCGAGCAGACGAATCCACGGTGGTAACGACCCACGGGACAAGCAGGAGACGTCAGTGAGGACTCGGAAAACTCGAACAGCACGGGGAGCTGACTGGATCCGGCCGCGCGGAGAGAACATGACACTCGGCGACACCGAGTTTCCATTCCGCTCGAGAGCACGTGAAACGTTGATTAACACCGACCGGGGCCTGGCCGTGAAACACGTGTCGGCGAATGTAAAAGGGCTGAAATCACGCCGAGCAAGTTCTCTGAACACAGTGCAATCGGGCAGGAAATAAATAGCTGAGAATAACTAGGGAATCTTCAGATGCTGGCAAGTTAAGTAGTTTATTTCTAAAAACTCCACTCTGAAATGGGTCACAATGCGACACCACGTATCAAGACTTGTGAGTGGAAGCAAGGGTGCACTTGGAGGGAAATTCATTATTAAATGTACATAACAAGGCCACATATTAAAAATCAGAAAGGCTGAAAGACCAACTGTCTAAATATCCATCTCGAGAAGTTAGCAAATGAACAGACAAATAGACAAAAAGAAAAAAGGAAGGAAATAATAAAGATAATGGGGGGGGAAATAGAAAACAAATACATAGCCATTGAATATCAACAGGCCAAAACTTTTTTGAAAATGCCAATAAATCTGAAGGAAGAAACAGCGCCGATCGGACACGAACCTCTTGCGGAGGGCACGGAAGGAGGAGACGCACGCGAAACCAGCGTGCGCGGCGGAAACGGCGTCAGTGCCGCAGCGAAGGAGGCGCTTCGGGGAAGGAGCGGCACAGGCGGCCCCTCCCGCGAGAGCGGGACGCGACGCTGAGCCTTCACGGGGCAGCGGATTTATTCTAGACAGACAGTGCCGGCTTAAAATTTTACAGCCCGTTCACGAGTTCGCCGTGTGAACGGAATCAATACACTCAACTCTACGGTCACATTAATAGATGCAAAAAGAGCTTCTGATCAATTTCCCATTCGTTCATGATCAAAATTTTAGCAAACTAGGAGTAGACTTTCTCCACCTGATAAGAATATCTCTAAAAAAAAAACCTTACCTCCAATGTGATATTGACATATTGATGGTGAACTATTAGATGCTCTTCACCGGAGATAAAGAATAACACAAGGCCACACAGCCTGGTCCTTGTCACTCCTGACGCTGGACGGTGGCCTCAGGCGGCAACTCCACCGGCACGCGGGAGAGCGGCACCATGACGTGGACTTTCAGTGAGAGACACCCTGCTCTCTGACCACGCCCCCGGTGCCCCAAACAATTGGTCTTGAATGATGTTTGTGTCTCTGACACACCCGCGGGCTCCTTGTGCTGCCAGAGGCGCTGGGGGCCGGGGACAGGCAGGGACATGGCGGGCTCCGTGACTCCTGAGCAGTGGGGACGATCCCCGAGCTGACATCAGGTCGCGCCTGTGTGTTCATCATGAGATGTACACTTGGTTACCTGAGGCTAAGCTCTGCATAATGAAAAAGAGGGCAACGCATATAAATCCCGTGTGGGGTACGTGTTGTGTGCGGGAGGATGAGAGAGAGACAGAGAGACTTACCCAGGCAGCCTTTGAACAAAGTGCCCCTCCCACAGGCAACCCTTCCCCCCTGCAGGCATCTTGGACCCCCGAAGCCTCCAGGAGCAACGAAAGGGTGGCCGCACCTGGCTGATTCGAGGCAGCAGCTGGGGACAGCCACCATGAGCCCCCGTCCGGCGCAGGGGGCCTGCGTGCCTGTTAACCTGAGATCGACAGTGGTGGGGGGGGAGCAGTCCGTGCAGGAGGCCGTGTGATGACGGACAGGTGGGGCGTGAGGCGCGGCGGAACCCGTCCTGGCTTGCTGCGAGCAGTGTGGCAGGTGTAACGCCACAGACAAAGGCAGGCCTGCGGTGGGTCCTGCAGAGGGGGCAGTGCGCCCTGCAGGCCCACCGGCAGGGACAGGTGGGCAGGCTGGGCTCCACGCCCCGCTGCGTTTGACCTTTGGCATCCGGAGGGAGGAGCCAGTGACTAGCCTGTCAACAATGATGGCTCTGCGCTGACAGCGCTTTCCACCAGCTGGCTCGGACCTTGCCGGCCGTCTGGTGCCACATCCTGACTCACTCACCGTGACTCTCCTGGGCCTGAACTCAGAGAGTTTGTCTCCTGCTGGTGCCGTGACTCGAAGTTGCTTCAAGGACTAGGATGGTGGCTCGTGGCAGGTGACTCCGCCCTGAGGGCTGCAGACAACGGGAGGGGACGGGTTTCAACAGGTGATCTTGAGTCTGGGGTCCGCTCGCAGGAAGCCAGGTGGCCCCCTGGGGCCAGGGGAGTGAGGGAGGGGCGCTCACTTCTCGGCTACAACCTCTTTTCAGGACCGCCGTGCAGAGCTGTGTCCGCTGAAGCCGACCCACATTCGTGGAGCGGCCACTCCATGTGCTCATAACGTAAGACATTCTGGGGTCTAAACCTCGGACCCTCTAAGATGCAGCCCATCCTTTTGAGGAGGGGCGTCCGTCTTCCTCGGAGGACCGGCACGAGCGCCCAGAGCTGGGAAAAGCCTGAGATTGTATCCTGTTTGCAAGCTAACAGTTCAGCCAGTGGCGGGGACCGAAGGTTTGCGTCCCCCAAGTGTGTACGCTGAACCCCAGTCCCTGTGTGACAGTATGTGGGGGCAACTTGGGGAGGGACCAGGGTGGACAAGGTCAGAGGTGGGGCCCCCACAGTGCGATCAGTGCCCTTATCAGAAGAAGAGAGCGGAGCTCCCCTCGCTCACCCCCGCGGGGGCGGGGTCCCAGCAAGAAGGCAGGAGGGCGGATCTCACTGGGGCCGACCGCCAGCTCTCCGACCTCAGACATCCAGTCTCAGGCACTGTGGGAAATAAATGTCTGCTGGTTAAGCTGCCCCAGAGTCTATGGTACTCTGTCACAGCGGCCTGAGCTGACTAATGTCACCCCCACCGTGTGACAGATGCTGCCGGCAGCCACAGGGCTCCTGGGTCAGCGACCAGAGACCTGCCTCTCCCAGCAAGAGCGGGGGTGAGAGCGTCAGCGCAGGTCGGTTCCCTAGGCCCCGTTCCCACCCAGTGGTACGGAGAGGGCCAGTGACCTGTGCAGGCAGAGAGGGGACCCTGAGCGCAGGGAACCCACAGCCTCCGTGGCAGGCAGTGAGCCGCCGCCCTGCGCCCAGACGAAGACGTGCCCTCTGCCTGCCGAGACCCCGTAGACAGACGCCCTCAGGAGAGGCCCTGGGACAAAGGTGGACGCGTGTTTGCTCATGGGTGAGCGAAACCGCACAGGGACGCTCCGGGGCACTGGCTCCAGTGGGGGCCGTGGGGCCAGGGCGTGCCAGGGCCCAACGTCAGGGGACTTTCTAAAACCCCAAGTACATTTGAAGACAGGAGCAGAGTTTTTCTCAAGGTTGCCTTTCTGTCTGGTGGAGCTATCCGCGGGACCCCCTAAAGTGCAATCCATGGTGGCACTTCTTGGATAGAGTCCCTCAGCTGTGGCCTCAGAGTATAGACGGAGGCATGGCTCAGGGCGCAGGGGCATCAGCAGAGGAATAGGCCCCAGCGTGTGACCGGCACCCGCTCCCTGGCCTGTGCCCGTGGGCTCCACCTCACCCTCGGCCTCCCTGGGCCTCCCGCTGCCGGGCTCTCCCCCTTTACCTGTCTTCGTGCAGCGCACCTTGCCCACGCCACCCCAAAACTCAGTGCACCCTCTCAGTGGACTCGCCCCCCATCCTTGTGGACCCAGCGGCTCACATGCTGCCCCCTGCAGGCAGCCCTCCTGGGTCTGCTCAGGCTGGGCGAGGCCCCCTGGGCCCCCTGGAGCCCTGTGTCCACCCCCTCGCTGCCCTTCCACTACCGTACTTGGTAGTTGTGTGCATTTTTCTCCTCTGGGCTCCAGTCACCTTACTGTGCTCCCATCACAGCACCCAGCGCCGCGCGTGGCCTGGCGAATACCCGCGGAGTGACGTCCACCTGCCCCGGGATGCCACGAGTCGGAATCTACGAAGCTCTGAAGGTCCATCGGCAAATGTGAAGGTTGCAGGGGACTCTACCTGCCACAGAAAACACCCCTTCCCACGGAGCCCCCAGGGGCCGTGAGGTGGTGACATCCAGTTCTCTCTCTCCACTGTTGTCCTTTCCCCGCTTCCCCCTCGTCCTCTGAGCTGTGGCATCTGCTTCTCCCTGCTCCTGGCACAGTGGTCCCTCAGCAGACAACGCCCGTCCAGGCTCGCCCTCCTGCTGGCCCAGAGGTGCCGCTCTCCTGCACTCCACGGGGAGAACACAACAGCAAAGGTGCCACACTGGCTGGTGGTGCCCGCCTTCGTGGCTGCTTGGGGGGTTGGTGATGAGCCTTGGCAACAGACACCCCTGAGAATGTGGTACATAAAGACCTGCCTCTCCCGAAATGTAGGTGCCACCCACCCCCAAAATGGTGCAGACATCAATTGGCTGGGCGTTGATAAGAGCCCGCAGTCTCCATGTTTAAACAAACAGAAAGCCCCCACTCAACGAGGCACCCAGACCAGGTCCCTTCATGACGTTAGTTTTCCCAGGAGCTAGGCGTCCCGTGGCGGAGCGTGCGCGCCCTCTCAGCAGGGAAATAGCCCCACACAGGCTGAGACACCATTGGCAGCGTGTGGCTGCCCAGGACTTGGGCTTTGCTGCGTGTGAGGGGTGGTGAACAGGCAGAGAAGCCGCAGAGAGAGAGGGTTTTCCCACAGCCTTTGGGCCCACGGGAGTCCAGCTGGACCCGGAAACCCTGCGTGCCTCAGTTCTCCCTCCCACCCCTGGCCACTCTGAGGTCCTCCTGCTGCCGCAGGTCGTACTGAGCCCACAAAGTTGAGTCCTGTGTGCCTTCAGGGCGTCCCCCGTGTGTGCCCCAGTCCGCAGGCACACGGCATCCCTGCAGAGAAGGCAGAGTGTAGAAAGGAGGAGCGTGGCACCCTGCAGGTTGGGTTTCTGATTGGAGCCCGGCCACAGCCACCCAGCGAGGCCACCAGCCCATGCCCTTGGAAGGCAGGAACTGCACTGAGTTCCTGTCTGCACCTCCAAACCCAACGCACAGTAGGTGCTCAACAAATGAGCCCAATGAACGAACAAACAAGGGAAAGGGCGTCTCTAGTCTCAAGTTCACGATAACCCGCTGGTGCCTGCACTGTCTTCTCTCCAAAGACGCAGAAACTTTCTGTATCCTGCAGCCCAAAACCCATCCCAAGTTTTGGCATAAAATCCATGCCACTCTTTCCCCCGCACTCTTTCTCCCCCTATTTAAGGGGGGCCCAAATATTTGGGGATCAGAACAACAGGAAGCCCCCCTGAGGGAGGTGATGCCATCAGCCACACCTGGCATGGACTGAGTGCTGGTCACTGTCCGGGGGACGGTGTGGGCGGGTGGGGACTTTGGGGGGGTGAGGCATGGGCGCAAGTCCTCAGGACGGGCGCAGTGCCTGTAGCCAAGAAGCGCCGCGCAGACCTCTGTCACCGTCAGCCCTGTGAGGACGTGGTGAGAAGGAGCCATCCGTGAGCCAGCCACCAGGTCCATCGGCTGCGTGAGCTTGGCGTCTGCAGCCTGAGGACCGAGAGAGGTCAGAGCCCGCCCGGTCCGTGTGGTACAGCAGCCAGAGCGGATGGAAAAAACGGCACTGGCAGAGCGCAGCTGGCGTTCGGTTTGGCTGCCACCCCCAGCCCCTCCACTCACTGCCCTGAGGGTCCCCAGCCAGCCCAGGACAGGGGGAGCCATCCACACTGCCTGTCATCGTCCCGGCGCTGGTCATCGGTCTGAGACACATGTGACCAAACCCTGCACCCGACCACGGGCCCTGCACTCCCCTTGGGAACAGTCTCACTCAGGGCTGCCCCAGGCTCCATGGCAGGCCTCCTGCATGTCTGCCCCCCAGCCTGCCCCAGGGCTTAGCCGATTCTGCTGGGGTCCCCTAAACCTGGGGAGAAGGACAGAGACTAGCGCCCACCCCTCTCTGTCATCTGGATCTGCTATGGCCTCACATGGTCTTTCATGGTTCACCTCCCTGGCCCCACCCCCTAAGAGACATCAAGTCACTCGTGGGGAGTGGGG